>PNEQ01002896.1:17876-43368 GCA_003012365.1 Medauroidea extradentata | reverse complement strand
AAATATATATATATATATATATATATATATATATATATATATATATATATATATATATATATATATATATATACATATAACCTTTATGGTCTATACAAATCTAACACTGCTTATTCTATGGTGCATATTTATTCTGTGGCAGAATCAGCTGATTGTAAATGTAAACACAAGCAAAGCAGAAAAACGTATTTCCAAAATACGTATAAGTTGTAATAATTTGTGTAGGCGCTTAAATGCTTGTTATTATATGCCTGCATTAATTAAAGGTTTTATTATACGGAAGATGTTTTATGCATTTTATTCTGTTTGCTACGCATTAGGCATCGATGCAGCCGAATATGACTCGCAGGAGATGACTTGTGATACGTCCAGTTGATAACATATAAAATTGTGATAGAAATGGAATACTTTAGCGTTGTTAGTGTTGCGAACACGGCAAATCAGTGAAATTTAGTAAGAAATTAACTCGTGTCGAACATTTATTTAGCAGAGGTCTACTGATAAATGTTATTAATATATTGTCCGTCGTGCAGCTAGTTGCAGTAGTGATCGAGAAATATAAATAGAATGTTTCTACAGTGATAAATTAGTCGTACGTAAAGGAAATTGTAGTTTACTAACTTTGAAATTTGATGTACTGGCAATTGGCCGACGTTGTATCTGCCGAACCATTAAACTAGTGGACATGGGCAGGGCCACTTTATGAGGATGTGAGGCTCGGAACAGCATAAATCTGAGGCCCCCATCCTTTTGTATACGCAGCGATACTGTGCGCTTGTTAGGACCTCATACTTTCCTGACATGTTAGCTGCGTTGTCATAGCTCTGACTTTGGCAATTCTGAATATCAACGTCGTTGCCTTTACATGCACGTCACACTTAAAGAAAGTATTTCGCAGTTTCCGATGTGGTTTAATGGGAGCTTTAGAAAATCCCATTATTTTAAAATTATAATTTTTAATACAAAAATTGAGACCCTCTAAAATAAGGGGCCCAGGGAAAATTCGCCCCCCCCCCCCTTCTAGACGTGGCCCTGGGCATAGGGAAGTTGCCAGCCGGTAGCATCAAGAGGCGAGTAAGAAATTATGAAGTAGGGAGACTTCAGTAATAGGAACATACTCTCATTGGTTTATTCCTGCAGTCATGTCAAGGCCACGTGATCGTGGTTAGAGCCACGATGTTTCTGCGAAAAGAATTTTGCACCTCTTGTGTCAATGCTTGCGTGCACATTGGCAGCTCTGCTTCGCGATTATTGGCAGCGTGTCTTTGTTCAGCCACGTCTCTCATTTGACTACACCAGTGGCGGATTTAGAAACACATTTGAGAGGATTGGGGGGGTGGGCTCTTATGGATTGTAAATATACCAGCCATCTCAAAGTGTGGTTGTTTACTGTTACAGAACATTAAAAATAACATGCATACACGTAAAACACATTAAATATACTTACATCATAAAACAAAACTCAATTTTTCCTTAGGGGCCGCGGTGGTCGAGGCATCAGACCTCTTGCCCCCCAAGACGATCCGGGTTCGATTCCCGGCGGGGTCGGTCCCCGGATTTTCGCATGTGGGAATCGTGCCGGACAATGCCGTTGCTCGGCGGGTTTTCTCGGGGATCTCCCGTTTCCCCCGCCCATTCATTCCGGCAATGCTCAATACTCACCTCATGCCACCCCTCATCAGCGCTGAATACTTCGATGTTAAGCTGACCAAAATCTCTCTCTCCCTCAATTTTTCCTTGAGACGAATGGACATACTTTCGCTGCATAACGTTGAATACGATTCGGGGTGGGGGGGACTTCAGCACTGTAACCCCCCCCCCCTTAAATACGCTCCTGGACTACACGAATCAGGATTGGGCTGTAATACTGTAGTTCTCACAAGTACCCTATGCAAAAATAACACTATTTCGTGAATGTATAAAATATTTATTTTACACCTCGTGAACACCCTTAAAACAAGTTGTTGCAAAACTATTTCCGTGGAAACTTCCAGTTTCTACAAATATCCATCCAAACACGAATACATCACGGTCAGTACGACGCCATTTTTGTTTCGCGTCTATCGTGGCTGTAATGTATTCAACTGAGAGTAAATTACAAGCAGTTATAATCTTCCGTTTGTTGCCGTCAGAACGTTGTACAGGGGCAATCTGCAATCTTTTCACATGTCGGCATCTGAAACCCATGTCCGCGCCGTTAATTATATTTTCAATGCAACCATCTGCGTCCTCGTAGATTACTCAGCTCACGTAACATTCCTAAACCAAAGTGTTTTGTTGTATGCACGCCATTGTTACCTAATCTCACTGAGCTGCAGAAAACCCGCAGTTACATAAAAGGACGAAGCACGAGAAAACTCTGAGTCTTCTGCGAACCAACAACATTCACTGTAAAATAAACTTCCTAGATAGTGTTGGAAGTAATTAACACATAACACAGTATAGGGCAGTTACCATACTTGAGCTTGCAAAGAGAACAATTGTTGAGCGTTGTTACTATACAAGTCTTGTAACACCAGCATACATTTGACTGTTTATTAAAAATACACAGCAACGGTATTACTGTTTTATTAGTAGAGCTAGTGATTTTTGGTGAAAAGAATTATGCAACACTTTGTTTCAATGCTTCACGTTCACATCTGCAGCTATAGTACGTAGTTATTGTCAGCGTGCATTCCTGTAGAGGCGTCACTCATTTGACTGTGCCAATGAGAATAACGTCACTGCAACACCACCCGTCTACGATTTGCGGATAGATCCTAACTATGTTGAGAGTTAAAAACACCCAATCACTAGAGCCAACAATTTATGAGGAATACATTTTTGCAACAATTGGTTTCAATGCGTCATGTGTACATCTGCAGCTCTGCTACATCGTGATCGTATGTGATTGAACGATTTCACTCTCACTTGCCTTGGCAGTTTACAGACGTACGGAGTCACAACAATGTTATTCTGATTGGTGCAGTTAAATGGGAAACGTGTCTGAACAAAGACACTCTGCCAGTAATCATGAAGCAGAACTGCAGGTGTGCACGTAAGATACTGAAGCAAAGAAGGGCAAAAATCTTTTCGCGACAAAATCGTGGCCCTACCAATCACTGACCGTGAATCAGAGCTGCAGTTGTGCACGCGAGGCACTGAAATTAAATTTTGCATAATTGTTTTCCACCAATAATCACTGCCTCTATGTATGGGAAATAATTTTATCGTATACCTACTTTCTTGACTCTCCTTTACATCGGTATGGTATGTTTACAATTAATTTTTACAGTGTTCGCCAGTAATGACGCATATGCAACGAAACACTTCAATTTGACATACATCCCTGTTGTAAAAATAATTTAGAGTTGCCGCCTACCTGCGCACAGAGGCTCAAAAGCGACAGAGCTGTAACTGCGACCGTCAAAAGAGCGGATCAAATGCGCCAAGGTTGAACTAGCATGCAAGATTCCTACCGACCCTTTTTTACTGTATGGGTGGAGATGAAGGTATATCGCGAAAATGCTTTGAGTCAGCATACCCTTGATAATGCTGTAGTTTATTGCAACACATATGATTGGCTGATATACGTCTGACACAACGTAGCTGTCTGCAGACTAATAACAGGCATCAAATATTATACACATAAAAACAAAAAAAAAAAAATATTTTTTGTATTTAATAAAAAATACTCAATTTTGAAATTAAAGTTTTAAAATTTCAAAAAAATTTTAAAAATGGAAAAATATATAAATAAAAAAAGACGTTGAAAACTGAGGTGAACCGCCCCCGGGCGCGGTCTACCGCAATTTTCATCACAATTTTTTTTTTAAATTTTTAATTTGTACCAGATATTTTTTCTTACTTATTTTAGACACAAAATGTGACTAAGGGCACCTTCAGCAGGCAAAACGATGCGGCAGCGATGTTAGTAATTACTGCGTGTAGCGCCGTATGTTCTGCTGAATAAGACACTGCAGCGATGCCTCTGCATACTAGCACGTCTATGCATCAGCCATTTTAATGTGGATTGTTTTGTTTCATTTGGTTATGTTAGTTTTATTCTATTTTATTTTTTCTATGGTTTTATTAAACCATGGAGAGAGATGTTTTACGACTTTTTGCCATTGAAGAACTAAATGACGGCGAAGAAAATGATACGAACAAAAATATGAAAACAAAAAATACTTAACACTGGCCAACTTATTAAGAAATTCTTCATTTCCAATAATATTATAAATAGTCCCAGCCATGGAACAACAATTTACTCGCGGCGACGCCATTGTCTGTTCAAAACACACAAGTCGTCTGCATGTAGCGGATTTGCAACCAGTAATTTTTTGCTGCGACTGCTGCAAGTGCGCTGCAGCACAATCATGGGGCTGAATAGTTAAAGCGTAAATCGCTGCTGCAGCGCTTTGCCTGCTGAAGGTGCCCTAAATTTGGCTCTTATGATTTTTTTTATCTCTCGTAGTTTCCACGTAATGGCTTGTTAAAGTCATATTTTGCATGTTACCATTTTAACGACTACACTAAAACCAACTGGTATAAAAATCAAGAATAAAAATTAATTGTATTTTTAAAAATTTTTATTTTCAGTTTCAGTATTTTTTTTTTAATTTGAATACTTTTTATTCTTTATTTTTATGTAGCCTGCAACGTATTTATCCACAGTGTTTTTTTTTTTTTTTTTTTTAGTTTGGTATATCAGTTGGTTTTAGTGTAGTCGTTAAAACGGAAACATGCAAAATATGACTTTATCAAGCCATTACGCGAAAACTATGAGAGATAAAAAAATGTCATAAGAGCTAAATTTAGTCACCTTTTGTTTTTAAAATAAGAAAAAATAAATCTGGTACAAATAAAAAAAATGGTGATGAAAATTGCGGTAGACCACGGCCTTAATTAAAGAATTTCAAAATGTCTTGGAGTCCTCTCATAGACGTTTGTATAAGTAACCAATTGAAGTAAAAATCACGACGATGGTCAATTTTGTTTTAGTGCTATAGACGATTCCTCTTTTTACTACTTGGGGGTTGAATTAAAATTCCTTAACTACTTTTTGTATATTTACGAAAGCAACATTTTGAAGTGAAAACTACTCTATCCCGAATGATTCGATAGATAGGCCTACAGATAATTAATCGCAAGCACATTTAAGGTCATTTCACCCCCTCCCTTAAATGTTGAATTTCGAATAATCCTGTAATTGGCTAGTATGCATTTTCAATGTGTGTCCCATTAAAGTAATATTGACGATGATAGACTGTCGGGTTCGAGCTCTTATCGATGCTTCTTCGTAAGTACACTTCGCCCCTTTTCACCCCCTTAGAGGTCGAGTTTCGAAAAATCCCTTGTTAGTGCTCGCCTACGATCTGAGGTGAAACCACACAAAAAATTCACGATTGTATGTCCAGTAAATTGGGTTGCAGTTTGATATGTCAGTCAGTCAGTTCGTTTTCTCTTTTATATATAGAAATAACTACGCGCAGGGGCGGGTCCATCTCTAGGTTTGAGGAGGGGGGCACATTCCTTAAAAAGTAACTATGCCCACACCCCGAATCAAATAAGAGGGGTCCGGGGACCCTCACCCGGAAAATTTTGGTTTTTAAGGTAAGGCGTTTCGTAAAAATAAATTGAATATACCACTTTTTAAAAAAAAACTTTACGTAAAAGGTCACGGGGGGCGGCTTCCCTCCCCCTTCTGGATCCACCCTGTCTACGAGAATTTTGCTGTCTGAATAAATCACTATGTTCAGTGACATAGCTCATGGGTTGGGACCCCTGTTTTTCGCGAAAATAATTTTACTACACTTTGCTTCGGTGCTTTTCGTACATATCTGCAGTTCTGCTTCGTGGTCAGTGATTGGATATTTTAACTTTCACGAGCCTTGGTATTCTACCGGCAAATCACAAACACGTGGTGTTGGAGGAACGTTATTGTAATTGGCTCAGTCAAATGAGATACGGCTCTTCATATAGACACGTTGCCAATAATCACGAATCATAATTGCGGATGTGTACGTAAGGCAATAAAACAAATTATTTTCGCGAAAAATAGGGGTCCCTAGTCATGGTCGAACCGTGGAGATTGGAGGAGGGGGGAGCAACTGATTTTCGTGAAAAGATTTTGAAGTAGCTTGTTTCAAAGCTGCATGTGCCCATATGCATCTCTCCTTATGGTTAGAGGTTGGATGTTTTTAACTCTCAGCATCTCGGTGTTGTACTAGCTAATCACATACGTATAGTGTCACAGTATCCTCCCTCTAACTGGTAGACGTCTATGTAGACTACAATTACACGCTGCCAACAACCACGAAGCTGAGCTGCAGATGTGCACGTAAGGTAGTGAAAAAAAGTGTTAGAAAATATTGGCGGAAAAAATTCCGGTCCATATGTATAGCATAGAAAAATAATGCAATCATTGGTGCGAAATTTGTATTTATACACAGATAAACTATCAGCGATGTGTGGCCCGATCAATACGAGCCACAGTCTTCAAATGTTCTAAAAGTGTGTGGTAGGTAATGGACGCTAAAAACGCCATTTTAAATATTCGCGCTTTTGAAAGTCAAGATTAAGGTTTCTGCTACAGGTTAGAAAGATCAATGTTTAAAGTTTGACACACGACACAGGGAACATTTCTGCCACTCGAGCGTTTGTATAGGTAATGAATGCAAACTTACCAATCTAAGAGCTTTCCTGTATTTTACGTTATATAAAATTGTTAATTTAAAACGCGAAATTGGTTTATTTTCACTTTAAAATTATGTTAAATGCCTTCCGTCATTTCCGAGTCTATTTAAATTTAATTTTACTACAGTTTCGAATTTTCCTGTTTCCTTTGCAATAGCAGTGAAACTAGCTGCAGAAATCTTCCCTGCGACAAACTCTCCCACAAAAAACACTTTTCCTTTCTAACCTGTAGTAGAATTAACCTTAACACTGTGAAGAAACTACAATACAACAACCCAAGATAACGATATTTGCCAACTTTACGAGTAAATATTTTCCCAGAATGATGCAATTTTGTTAGTTGTGATCCCTTGCGCCACAATTGAACAATCAAGATTTCGGTGTCAGCGTAATACCTTACTTGAGAAAAATGTTTGTTCAGAATGTTGGTAAAACATGTTGTCTAAGGTAGTTTTATTTAATTATTTCAAATTTGGCTACGGGAAACCTATAGTTTTCACCTTACACTTTTAGCGCTGAATTAAGGGCCAGATTTACCACTAGAGGGCCATTAAGCCGCGGCCTAAAGCTCAACTTTCACAGGGGTGCACTTTTAATAAGGAAATTTCCATAATTGTTTTTAATGGTGCCAATATGGCGACCAGTAAAAAAATTTAATGGATTAAATTTTCACGTTGTAGACTAATGTGCTCTCTATTAATAGTATCTTATCTATGGTTTACAGTAGTTTTAACGTGAGTTAAACTAATTACTTTTCATTACTACTATTGTTATTTTACATTGCGAGAGGACAGAGTATAGTGATTTTAAATAATGTGTTGTTCGAAATGGGAAAAGACGCGAGTTGGTAAGAAAGTATGTAAAAGAGAGGCTGCGGGGCCTCAGAGACTCACGGGCCTAGGATGTCAAGACGCATAAATTCGGCCCTGACAGTATTGTATAGTATGCCGTCTTAAGAGAGCGTGGTACACAATTCAACGCTTAAAGCATTAATCTATAACTGTAGGTTTCTTGAAGCCAATTTGCAAAAATTAAACAATAGCAATCCTAGACAATATTTTTATCCAACGTCTTAAACAAAATTGTTTCCAGTGTTACGAACTTCTGAGGCATAATCTCTGAGGCCGGAACCTCGTGTAGTTAACTACGGCGCAAGAGATCATGCTTAACGAATTAGTAATTCTGGATGAATATTTACTCACAAAGTTGGCAAATACCATTATCTAGGATTGCCATTGAGTATTTTATCCATATTGGCTTCGAAAATAGCGTAGAAATCAACTTATGTTTTCAGAGTTTATTTATCTACGACGCACTTCTAAGCGTATTGTGTACGGTGTTGTGTACAGATCAACTGGAGTGACGGGACGCCTGACGGTGAACGGAAAGCCACGTGACAGCCGCCTCTTCCACAAGTTGTCCTGCTACATCACACAGGAGGACCTGCTGCAGCCTCTGCTCACCGTGCACGAGATCATGATGGTGTCCGCGCACCTCAAGTTGCCGCGACACTTCTCTGTCGCGCACAAGAACAAGCAGGTGACCATGATCGTCCCCACGCCTGCCAACCTTACACTCCGCCTCATCCTTTAAGGGGTTTACATAATTAAAAACTTAAGCGGCGTGGAGTAGACTTAATCATAGTCGCAACAATTGAGTATACACAACAGTGAGGTCACTGCCGGAGTTCAGTCGATCGGAACTGACTTTGAATATTTTAAGTACATTTTTTTTTGCTGTATTGATTATTCCGAAGACTATGGTTAAAATTTTTCAGTAAAATAAGGGGTAAATTACCAATGCGATTCAAGTAAACGCGGTCCCGATGGCACGTAAAATTTGAAACCTAAATTATACGGCATATTACATTTCATTTCACTAAAAATATCTCGTCTGGTGTGTACTTTGTCGGTTAAAGCAAGATGGCGGTTATCGAATAAAATACAAATTGCATCATGAGAATACCGACTATTACTGCGATTGGATAAACTTACGATTTCTGTCACCAACCTTGAACAGCAAGCAGAAAGTGTTCGATTGTGTACGTTACAGTTCAAATCAATGTGATGGAAAAATCCGTCTGCTCAAGTCGTAACACTTAAGCTTTCAATTGTGTTAACCCCTTAAGTTGTTAAGTGTCAACCTTCCTCCTTCCGTGAGTTATAAGAGTTATTTCAATGGTTATGTGACTTCACACCAAACAAAATGTGAATAAACCACGAAACCAAGTCAAAACTTATTTAAATGTTATTTTTAAACTAAATTATGGACACATTAACTAAAATACTGGGCAATACAAATAAAGAAAAACGTAGTCATAATGATAAAGACTGACTCAAATGTTTCTTAACGTCACAGCAGCTGCTTACAAAAATAAATTTCAAATAAAATAAATCATGTAACATGTTTTAAAAAGGAGTAAAAGTATAAAATAATTTCTCCTAAAAAAATACGTGTAAGATAACAAGATTTAAAACGAGAAAATCGTGTGACGCATGCTTACACAACAGTTCATATCGTTTAGCGTGTAATAAAATTGTTAGTGACTTAAGTGAACTATTCATGCATCAATTATCTATTGCATGAATCCCCGTTTCCAATCTTGCAAGCATTTTTAAAGAATAAATAATTTTTAGTCAATTTTAAATATGTGTTAGATTAAAATTATTTAAGTAACTTTTTTAATTTTTAATATTGGGTGTGTGACATATTGCAATCAGTTCTGAGCTATGTGTTTTAAGTTTAAAGTCTCTAGTTCTTTGGGGAGGTAGTTTGACGTGATATATTCTTAAAAAATTGGAGTTTTTTTTACTAAACAATTAATTTCAACACAATGTTTCCTCTTACTTGCATTATAATGCAGTTATGATTTCATGTGCAAATTTCAAGTCCCTAGCTCATCGGGAAGGCAGTTTAAAATCGGTTGCAGAATTTGTACCGAACTGACAGACAAGAAAGCGTTTTAAAAAACTGCATTAAGACAGTGTTTCAGTAGTACATTGCAATACTGTATACAGGATAAAGAAACGGACAACAAACCAAGTTAATAAAACCTTGTAAATAAAACAGTTAATGTTGTGCTGATGTAGATACTCACTCAGTTCAGGTAAAATTCTGTAGCTCCACCACCCGAGTAGAAAAATCCGATGCCGAATACGCCCCACGTCTGGTGTTTCTACCTTGTTTCTACCCCAGAGGCCTTCAGTGGAAGGTCACGGCCTTCGGTGTGGCAACCCTACCAACAATAGTCGTATTGATTACGGTTTTAGAAGTACTTCTAAGGCCGTGGTTTTGATAACACTGTCGCGCGGCAATGTATTTTCCTGGTTCGCCTGGATGTGGGGCACATAAATGATTTAGGAAAAGCTGTTGTCGGAGAGTTCAAAGCGCTACCTATTAAAACTATCCTTGTTGGCAGGGTTGCCACATCGAAGGCAGCGACCTTCCGATTGGAAAAGGCTATGGTTCTACAATCTTATAATTAGTGCGCTCAAAGAAATAGATTATACAGTACGCAACTTATATCTATTTACAAGTTATTATTCCATTGCCTTTCTGTTCGTAACTCGTGAAATTACTGATTAAATTATACATTTGAACATGACTGTGTCAGGCCGTGTCTCAATTCCCTCAGAGTGTGCTCTCTCGCACTCTCTCTCTCTCGCGAACACGTCAGAGAGAGTGCTCTCTGGTCGTCTCAATTTGTTGGCGAGAGTGCGAAAGAGCGAGAGTACAGCGAGAGAATGAAACTGTTCACTCGCTGCACTCTCTCGTTCTCTCTGGCGCACGCCATTTTGATTACAGCTATGGTTTGAGGTTATTGAAGAAATACGTATCACGTATTGCTAATATTTCAATATTTATAACATGAATAATTATTTACAATGACCCCGATAATTATGGCAAGAAGTTGTGTAAACATATTCTGCCCTAATATACGTTTAAATGCACAAAACACAAAATTATGGCATCTCCTATAAACAGTTATTTGCTGCTTGAAATACGACGCTGGTAAGTTTAAAATTATTATTTGAATTGCCTAGAAATATATTTTATGTGTTCATAAATTTTATCAATAAAATTTACGCACTTGTTACCTTTCATCGTTTGTTTACAAACTCGAGAGTATATCGTCCCAATTGGAGAGAGCGAGAGTCCAGAGAGCTCTCTCTCGTGGTAATGCGAAAGAGTGCTCTCTCCAGAGAGTACTCTTTAAATTGAGACACGGCCTCAGTATAGAATTTCTTGCCTATGTCCTTTGGTTCGTTCTATAGCAACAGCTGCTTGAATCTGCTTAGAGGGTTTTGAGTTGTGTTTGTTTGAAAATAATATACGTAGCTCGTCACAAGCGTATAGAATACGTAGACAACTACCATATAAATTAAATATGAAGCGCAGTTGGTTTTGTTTACAAAACAGGAAATTGTGAATTGTATATTAAGTAGACCTCTATTGTTAGCAGTTACGTAGCACCCATTTCGTGTGAATCCGGGAAAAAAACCGATTGAAATTAGGTTCACGACTTCAACAGTGACTTGCAACTCATTTCTTGTGTTCTCCTTGATAAACACCGGCTGCAAAAGCTTGCGTGAATACTGGATTTCCTTGACCTTGAGCAAAATATCGCGCCAGCATTGTTGGTAGGAAGGTGCCTAAACACCGTGGCTTCAGTGTTACAAAACTATTCAGGCTCCGAGAAAGTCACTTCATTCTCACTGTGTCACTACTTTCAAGCGACAAACACGGTGTCTTACCTCAGCCTTTAAGGGTGTTCAAGTGCGATAAAATCACAATTTTATATTTTTATGAAATAGTGTTAGTTTTGTAGACGATACTTTTGAGTACAGTTTCCTCTTACTAAACAATTTTAGCTTCCATAGTTTTCTCATAACGGTGCGACAAAGTAAAAATTGGTAGGTTCTGATGCCATGCAAATAGTGAAAACCAACTGATAAACTTGAATAAAATAATTCATTGTGATATTACATCCCATGAGCTATGTAGTAAAGTATTTAACAGACCACATCGTAATATTTTGAATATATTAAAAAAATCGAAACATTACAGGAAAAAGTTGGAAATTCAATTTTTTTAAAATAAAATAATAGTTCACGTTTTTTAAAATGTTTTATTACGAAGCCCATAGTATGTTATTTCACTGCGAATTATTACACTTACGTAAGTCAATTGGTTTTCACTATTTGCAATGGCAGCGGAACATGCCAATTTCGACTTTGACGAGCCGTTATGAGAAAACTATACGGGTTAAAGTTGTTTCGTAAGAGGAAACTACACTCACAAGTATCGTCTACAAAATTAACGCTATTTTATATAAATACAAAATTATGCCTTTATCGCACTTGAACACCCTTAAGGGGCAATGCCACACGACCATTTTCAATGCACTTGTTATTCTTTATATGGTGATTTACTGCAGAATACATATTTTTACATTGTTAGTATAATCTGACATGCATTGTAAGATAAGAAATAACGCAATCTGCCAACAAATGTCAGATAATTTACTACTTAACAGTGTGAAAGGGCGAAGTAGATTAACATGTAGAGTGTACCTAGAAAAAATATATTTAATTACTGACGCTCGGGCACTATTCGTCTTATCAGTACTGTTCAATGTCGAAATGTCAATCCTCTTGTGATGTGTAAATGCGGCCATACCACGAGTTACAGAAACTATTTATTTAAGTTTATACATATTTTAGTTGATTTAAAGATTCTATTCTTATAGACAACTTTTTTTTTTACGGTAATTAATAAATCTCAGTGTGTCAAGCCTAGTTATACTTACTGTTTCATTGCGATCTTAGTACTAGAGGACTTTGTAGTTGCTTATACAGTAATATAGTTTTATTTCTTATAATAATAATATCAAAAGCAGCACGTGTTAGCGCGTATGGTCCTGGTTAAGAGTAAGAGAAACAGAACCCTTATTCTAGCTACAAAGACAGTTAATATGTAACACTCGATTACGCCTTCTAACGTCTGAGGCAAATTATTCTTAGCATAATTTGAAACTTTGCATTTGACTGAATTTATCTCACGTATCGTCACATGTGTTTTGGTGTGATATTTACAGCTTGTTTGAAGTGAACCTTGTGTGCGCAGATCACAGATATCCTCAAGATGCTGGGCATGGTCGAGTCGCTCAACACACGTACAGAAATGTTGTCTGGAGGACAGAAGAAGAGGTTATCCGTCGCCTTGGAAATGATCAACAACCCACCAACGTTCTTCCTGGACGAGCCAACCAGGTACAGGACTACATTCTACAGGAGTTTTTGGAATATCTCTCGCTAGAGTAGGGTACACGTTGTCACAATCACGTGACCAGGTTTTGTCAGTCACAAGGATGTTATCCTATTAATGTTTTAAGATGGCGGGAATAAAACAAACGCACATAATCCATACCTGTTAAATATTTTCCAAATGCGACGTCAGCAGCACAAGTGCATATAAAATTCGTTTCTCGATTTATATATGTATATATATATATATATATATATATATATATATATATTGATCAAAGTGCCTTCAGTTTCCCTTCGTTACGGTTCCGGCTATGTCTACTGTTTACATTTTTTTTTTTTTGCTAAATAGCGACTTTCGTCTGCTGACCACCACTTAAGGCGATGCTCTCTTGTTTCTACTTGTTTTTAGCGATATTATTTTTTTACGCCTGAACGAGAGCAGATATCAGAAATCTGTATGGCAGTTTTGTTTAAAATCGTCTTATTCCATGTTGGCTGATTTTTTCAAGGCAGTAAATCCTATGGTTTTAGCTAATAATGTAACTAACTAAATTATCGTTAGTTGACTTTTTAGCCAAAACCGTATAACGTCTTGTTGTGAAAAAAAAAATCTGTCATGACAAAAAAAAATACATTTTAAACCAAACTGCCCAATAGATTTTTGATATCTGCTCTCGTTTAAGTTAATAAAAAATTGTTATCACAATAACAGTCAAGCTGGGCAAGTGAGGAGGAGTTGATCGAGAGGCAGTTAGGTGAATTTTCGAAAACTGGTGAATTTCGCTCGATTCACGTTTCGAAAACTTTAAACTGAAATTTTGTCTGACCCTCTGACCCTCGTGAGTTTTCGAAAGCACATTATAGCTATATTGAAGTCTGTCAGTACGTAATGTCTATGCTCCCAAGCTTCTAAAGTAAATGTAAAAAAAAAAAACGCAAATTACGTTAGCATTATAGTGGTGATTTTTCAGACAGGGAGGACGGGGTAAAACCATAGTCGTTATAGGCGAGGATGACACTGTGGTGGTTAGCCATTGTCTTCTGCAGTATGTATGTATACCCGTCGTACTGTAAGTTGATACTTTTAGAAACGAACTGTGGAAAATAAAATACTAGGAATACTTCCGTTATTACATACAACTATGTAAGCAAATGAAATAGCAAATTTTTAATTGTTACGCGTCCGCGAGTATGAAAATTGTTCGTAATAATTATTTTAAAAGTGAGTTAAACACGTATGTTATACGATAGTTGGAGGATGGCTAGGTTGGCATTGATGTCGTAGAAATAGTTCTAATGTATGTTATGAACTGCGGCTGAAATATTAAAAATCATTTAATGGAATATGTAAATAATGTGTTCATTTTCAGGAAATGAAATAAATTGTATCTTTGCATTTAGCATATATTACAATATCTTACAGGTGACGTAGTTATACTACATCCATTCTAAGGTTGCAGCTAATTCAGTCAAGTGAATGACAATAAAATTGTTGCACAGTACAAATTTCATTTGAAATATTGGAAAAACACATGGTAACTGTGTTACGGCATAATCACAATGTAAGGAGTCAAGATATAATTAAATTCCTGTGATTTATTTCGTTAGCAATTTTTATTTCTGCTGCAACCTTAGAGTGGACAGAGTATAGTGGCGGCGGATGAGCAATGTACGTCGGCTTGCAGTGCAGCGGTCAGCCTGGCAATGTTAGGGCTCTGCCACAATTATGCAGACGTGTTTGATCGTGTAGGCCATCCCGATCCGTCCGTGCAGGTCGTGAGGGCTTCTCTTGAAGTAGGTTGCCACAATTAGGTTGAAGGGTGTAATAATTTTAACATCCATCAAGCTCTCCGCGAGAGGTTTTGTGATAACAAAAAATTATTTTCAAATCAAAACGCGAGTATTTTTGAAATTCGGTTATACAGGCCTGGATAATATCATATTACAAATTATAAAAATTACTTTTTAATTCTTCTAGATTTTGTGGTTTCAAGCCCGTGCCTTTCTAAAACAGTTTTTAATTTTCTACTTGAAAGTATTAGCATACTACCGCCTAGTGCTGTCTAAACAGACGTCTGCAAATAAAATATTTACTCAGCACAAAAGTCTCATCAAATTATGATGAGTAGTTTAGAGTTTATCGACAATTGAGTAATTCAGTCGTTTACTAGACGTCTTGCCTTTCAATAGCTCTTAAGAGAAGTCCTCGACTGGCGCGTAGACGGCGTTGCAGCGTAATATTTTTTATGTGAAACCGCTTAAGTTATTCATATTATGTTTACCTACGAAAGGAACACACACTTGAAAACCATGCTTCTATTTTTTTTTTTTTTTTAATGCAGCACGCTTGTTAGAATCATGATAATCGGGCCTTTCAAAATTGCTAAAAGCTGTTTTTTTAGACTGTTGTAACTCCGAAAATATTACCTGAATTCGTAAAGTGCAAAACGAGAGGCATGCGTTGGTCTTTACTCCATACTATTAAAAAATAAAATATTGGGCTCGCCGCTTAAAGTCCCATAGTAAAAAGACTACAACGGACACCTTGCACGCCAGTTTGGCGCGCTGCGAATAGAGGCGATATGCTTCTCGTCAAGTGTGGGACACTGGCTCTTATCGCTACGCTGTGACCACGTGTCAAAGGTGGAAATTTGACACCGCGTGGGTAGACAAACAAACGCTGAAATCATAAATTGATTTCTATACTTTTTTCGAAGCCAATACTGATAAAATAGTCAATGACAATCCTAGATAATGGTATTTGCCAACTTTGTGAGTAAATACTTATCCAGAATTACTATTTCGTCACGCGTGATCTCTTGCGCCGCAGTTAAATGCACGAGGTTCCGGCGTCAGAGATTGTGCCTCATAAGTTCGTAACACTGGAAAAAATTCTGTTTAAAACGTTGGCTAAAACTATTGTCTAGGATTGCTATTGTTTAATTTTCGCAAATTGGCTTCAAGAAACCTACAGATATAGATTAATGCTTTAAGCGTTGAATTATGCACCATGCCCTCTTAAGGAGGCCGCCTGCCCAGTTTGCCGAGCGGTGTGTATAGTTTCGGTAGTGAACATATTATTCGAGAACTTCTCATCGCACATGACCGATCCTGTTTACGAATAGCATTTAAAGAACGTTACACGTATGTATACCCATTTCATGTTCATCGCTACTCATCGAATCGTATTTCTAACGGCCGAAAATGGAGTGGTTTTCGGTCTTTTTGTTTTAAGTATGTAAATCTTGCCGCAGAATGTTTTAAATCGTGTAGGCGTGTGCAATACACATTTATCTTTAATACTATGTCGTTATATAATAGGCTCACCCACCACTGAAAGTCTCATATAGGCTCGTTGTCGGCGAGAAGACTGCATGCCAGTTCTGTGACTTGCTCCTAGAGGCTAGTGTGAGGTGTGATGCGCGTACTGTGTCGCCCTTAACAGTTTCACACTTCTAGGTCTCGAACGCGCAACATATGTTCACCCAGACGGCCATCTTAAGGACGTCAGCCGTCTATCTTTTCCGTATAAACAATTATTTCATAATAGGTACAATTAAATCTACAGACATTGCAAAAAAAAATAAGACTATGCAATCGAAATTGTAATACGCAAATAAGAGTACCGAATTACGTAGAAACCGCTCATCCGAGAAGCACCTGAAAAACTATGAGGTTTATTGCAACAAAAAAAAAGGCACAAATAATTATATAATTGTGACAATACACTGTGGGAATTCTTCGATATGAAAATTATGTTGCTTTAAGAAAAATATACTTTTTCAAAATCACTGTAAAACTACCTGCTGGCCGTATGTTTGTGTGATGTGAGTGAGGCACGGCGCCAAGGGCGATGTTGACCGGCTCATCTGGTACGATATCGCCTCTACCGCAAGACACTGAAACGGCGTGCAGAGGTATCGTAGTTCACTCGCCTGACTGACACAGTGGTGGCCACATCTTTTTATTGTTGGAAAGTATTAAGCAATGTCCATCGCATGTTTCTAGAGTAGTTTCACACGAATCTCGTAAGTCGTTTTTCAGATAAAATATTATGAAATAGCTCTTTTTAGCCATTTTCAGGTATTCCGAAATTATTTTTCTAGTTAACGTGCTGGAATGAAACTACTTTTCGTCATTGTTTGAAGTTTGTTTTCTTTCCGTCTATTGACGTAATGGGCACGTGTGGAATAGTTTCGTTAAAAGAAACGATTTTATGAACAAACTGCAACGTATCTTAAGTACGTGTTAGACGTTATGACCGGTTTATGCGCAGCCACATTCGCCTGAAAACTAACACGACGCAACCAGTAATACTGCCGTGCTTTGAGTAGGCAATGGTCCGAGTACGCAGGGGTGTTGTACCGCCTACAACATCTGCAACCGGCATTGCTATAATGTTTGTGCAAGTTGCCTACAGACAAGGCATTTAAACGCATTTTTTGTGCACTTGTTTATTATTTATTTATTTTATATTTATTTGTTTCGTAAAAAACCGTTTATCAATTATTTCATCACCACTTTCCCTCCTGTATGCTTCGCCCAGTCATTTTATAACCGTCAAAGCTTATGAACTCATTAATAACTAGGTTTGTTCGGAATAAAGTGAGCACAAAAAATGTAACCTTTGAAAAATATCACTAGCCGTTACTGCATATAATTCAACATTACCGATAGTCCCCTTACTGCTTGTATTGTTGGCAGAAAAATTACGCAATACAGTTCCGTGTATTTTCATATTTAACTGCAACAATACTGAAACAAAATCAACTGAAAGTGACATAATTGTATTCTTTATCATTAATAAACATTTTTTATCGAACTATGTAGGTATCTACAGACTGCACAATTAATCTTACAAGCGCAAACATCACGTGACGTGTCCGAAGAGGTTAGATATTTTCCAGCGTTAGCCACTACAGGCAGACGATACGAATTCGCTAAAAATAGAATTTCAGCGCGGTTTTTTTTGTGTTGGCGTTATCCTGAACCGCCTGTATTATAGCTTGCACGTAGGTAAGCTAAACTCGAGAAGCAAAAAAACAGTGGATGTCACATTTATTTTTGAGAATTAAACAATAACATTTTATCAAACGTACGTTTCTTGATTATTTGCATACGTGTGTTAACAAACACATTCCAAGCATTGAGAAGTTCAAACAAAACTTTGAATTTGTCATTGATTAATACGTTTTTATTGCTTGTTTCTGATAAGTTCATCAGTGTGACATATGCTCTTTTTTCATCAAGTTATCACTAGCCAATTTTGAAAGTGACCGGCTCGTCGCTATGAATGCGTTTCGTCAATATCAATGTGCTTCGTGCACGTAGATAGATAACGAGCCTGGATCCATCGTAACCCAGTTAATATTTTTTAATCTGAATAACTGTGAGCCAAGTCTAGTGGCGACAATATCGAGCGAGATCCTTATCGTATGCCGAAAGAAGAAAATAAATAAGTTGAGGTCAGCAGCGAACCATGACCGACTAAACTTACTTGCCCTGCTGCTTCTCATTGAAGCCGACCAAGACATCGAGGCTTGCTTACGATATACATACTTCGCATGACTATGTTAAACTCTTACTATTAAGTTGTGTTGCATCAACTTTTATTATTTTCTTGCCACCGTAACTCATGACTGTCGCCTACATACTACTTATAAAACTTTTCATCGTGTTTGTATACAAGTTTTTTTGTTACGAAAATACCGCTTGCGAATTTATTGCGTCATGCATAAAGGCGGTATCATTCTTGACTGTTAATGACGCCTTCATCAGTTCCCTCTTTTTATTACCTCCAGCACGTAAAACTGTATCAAGCATATCTTCTCTCAAGATGCCGATTCTGTACCAAAGCCCGGTACACGCTATCCGTAATGCAGTATATAATTCCGTACCAAATTATGTGCAAGTAGCACTGCGCTAGTGTGTACCGCAACTACTCTGGTTCCAGATAGAATTCAGTACTTAATTTCGCAGATAGAGCCCGTCATATTTTTCATTGTAGTGTATGTTCACACGCATGCGCAATGCATAGTTTCAACGACCGCGCGTGCGACGCACGCAAGTAGAGTTGCCAATATGATTTGAATAGAAATAAAATTCTTGTTTTCTACTGAACACATGACCATCGGAGTTTTCAAAATAAAAACAATACAAGATTGTATCACTTATTTTAGGCAACTAAACGCATGTCTTGTATTGTGAGATAGTTTTACGTAATTTTACAGTTACACTTATATGGAGTGTAGTAGCCAGCATCACAAATATATTTTCCTTCTTTACGTACCGAAACATGTTATAGGCAGTTCGGAATAAAGTGAGCACTCGAAAAAGCCCTGCTAAAGATCTACTTCCAGCCAATTCGTATCTTTCCGCGTGTAACGACTAACAACGGGAAATGTCTAACCTCCTGGGACACGTCACTTTATGTTTGCGCGTGGAAGATAACTTTTTCAGTCGATAGGTACCTACATAGTTTGATAAAAAAGAAGTTTATTAGTTATATAAAATAGAATTATATTGCTGACGGTTGATTTTGTTTCAGTATTGTTGTATTTAAATACGAATAAACACGGAACTATATTGCGTAATTTCGTTGCCAACCATACAAGCAGTAAGGTGACTATCGGTAATGTTGAATTATATGTAGTAACAGCTAGTGATATTTTTCAAAGGTTAAATATTTAGTGTTCACTTTATTCCGAACGGCCTATAGTAAACAAAAATAGTGTGTACATAACACAGACGTTTTGCTACATAATTATGGTATAATATCACAATCAAAATTTATGTACTGAATTAAGTATTTATGAACATAATTAAGTAAGTAATTGAGTCTGTAGAGAATTAAAGATAGTGTGTATCGGGCTCAATTCTCTAAAATAATTTCTTGTGCAAAGCGCACTTGGTAGGTAGGGAATAAAAATAATATAAACATGTAGGGCCTGCATTTTTTTCTTGCAGTGTCTAGAGATACTGAGTTTTTGTGCAAAGAATTTTTCACCAACATGTTACAATGTCTTATGTGCACACCTGCAGCTATCCTTCATGGCCAATGATATGATGTTTATAAAGGCCTATTCACAATTGCGATGTCCGAAGTTGTGTTCTAGGACAAGAATGCGCTGATTGGCTCACGTGACTCTGTGACGTCGCATCAGTGTCGGAAGTTATAGTGTCTTACGACCACGGTCGTAGAAGAACAGGTCTGGACACTCGCCTATCTAACAATGTACTTTGCTTGAACATCTTGTTGTTTGGCTGTAGTTCGTCAAGTTACCGAGAATGTTGTACTTTTTGGCGCTGTTTTCTGGGCGGTCGGACTCAAAACTCCCTCCACTTTTTTCCATTGTTAAATTTATAAAGTAAATAAAGATTGTTGGAGCCTTTTCTTAAATTTGTGAGCGAAGAAAGTATTTCATAAATTGATAAAAAAAATACGTTTTGATAAATTGTTTATCTTAGTGGAAAGGAAGTGGGCGGAGTTTAGTCCGACCGCCGTAACATCAGCGCCAATAAAACACAATATTCTCGGTAACTTGGTGAACTACAGCCAAACAACAAGGGGGTCAAGTTTCCAGGCGAGTGAGTGTCCAGACCTGTTCTTCTACGACCGTGCTTACGACAAGCTTGGTCCTAAGACCAAGTATGTATTCACTGAATCTTAACTTTTGTCCAAAGGAGTAAGATATAAGAAAATTTCAACTACTTTTGCGGACATTCGTAACTAGGAATAAACTTGAAAACATTTAAATTAAGCTCGAGAAAAAAAACCGTTTAAATCAATAAGAGCTGGACGAAATATCAATGAATCACAACTTCGGATCAGCTTCGGGTATAAGAAATTCGCGAGGGCGTGTCTAACCAGGAAGTTCGGACACGTCAATCTGCAAAGGGCACGGCTAAGATTAATTCTACTAAAGGTTAGAAAGAAAATGTGTTTTCTTATGGGAGAGTTTGGGGCAGGGAAAATTTCTGCTGCTGGCTTCGTTGCTACGCTAAAGGAACAGAAAAATACGAAACTGTTGTAAAATTAGATTTAAATAGTTTTACAAATAGCATAAATCATTTAATTTAATTTTAAATTGAAAAGAAACGAATTACGCGTTTTAAATGATCAGCTTTATGCAACTTAAAATTCAGGAAAGCTCTGTGATTGGTCAGTTTGCACCCTTTACCGATATCAGCGCTCAAGCGGCAGAAATTTTTCCTGCGACAAACTTTTAACATTGATCCTTCTAACCTGTAATAGAATTAACCTTATGTATATAGGCCTTAACTCGTCTCGTCTTGGGGTTCTACACGAGTAAATCACAGATGTGTGGTGTCGCAGTAACCATAAGACCGTACTGCCTTGTTTCTGCTGTCTTCGTGGTATTTTTTTTTCTTTTTTTTTTTTTTTAATTTGAACAAGAGCAGATATTTCAAGTCTGTTCGACTGTTTTGTTTAAAATTTTATTGCCAAGATAGCTATTTTTCAAGACAAGAAATTGTTTAGTTTCGCTAAAAAGACTACCGAAATTGCATTATTTACATCATTAATTAAAACCTTAGTTTTTACTGTCATAGAAAAAATATCTGATACGGCGAGAAACATTAAAAATAAAACTGCCAAACAGATTTTCAATATCTGTCATCGTATAATACTCTCGAAAACAGAAAAACAGGAAGTATGGCCTTAACCTCGTAGACACATTCGAATTAGCAACGCCTCGATTAATTTTTTTTTCCGGTCATGAATGGTCTACAGCTTTTGCATACGGCCAAGAGCAAGAATCAATACTAGAAAACGAAATGTAATAACTAGAACCAATATCCATTAACAAGTCCTTCTATTAAACTCTAGAAACTTCCAGAACATCACAAACACGTAACGTGCCGAATTCCCGACACAGGATTCAAAAAACTGAACCGCTCATAGCGCGACGGTGGCTACTGAAGAACTTACCTCTTCTCAAAGACACGCTACCAATAACCATGAAGAAGATATGCACATGTGGACATAAGGCAATGAAACAAGTTGCCGCATAAATATTTTCACTGAAAATCAGTGGCTCTAGTAATGTACAGCAAGCTGCACGGAAAGAAGAATTCTATAAGTTAAGATTTTGTCTTGCACAAATCCCAGCGGTTCAGGCTCATGTATGCAACCCGCATTAACCCCGTATAAATCAAAACTACCAATATGCATAAGAAAATTCACTCTGAAAGACAACATTTGTTCAATTAACTTAAAATTAACGAGAAATACCGGTAAATAACGAATTTCTGGGTGCTGTTTAATATTAAAAACATTTTCCAACTACAAAAAAAATTGATTTTAAATACCTTTCACCTTCAGTTGATAATGAGATTGGCTAAATTTTTTTTTGGCATATAATTTATTGACATTGCATTTTTGGTTATTAAATGACACAGTTTGTAGCAATAGGTAGGCCCTACCAATGAACAAAAAAACATTTCCTTATCACAGTGTAGCAATGCTGTATATGTAGAGCAGTGTAGTGTAGCCTTACGGGTATGCAACACGTGATACACAAGAGGTTTGAGCAACCACATTATAATGAAGGTAAAAGGTATTCAAAATAATCTTTTCTTATGTTGTAAATCATGTTATTACTCAATTGCTCCCGGAAATTCATTACTTATTTCTCCATACATTTGTTAATTTGACAAATGTTGGTTATCAATGTCAATTTTAAATCACGAATTCCCTCCTTAAATTTGCGCCACACAAAATCTAGTATTATGTTACGTTATCTCGTTTTTAACCAAGAATCACCTCATAAAGTTTGTAACATACGTACACCAACATCCTGTATATATGCAAACGTAACGGCTATTAAATATGGACAAATGCCAAATACATGCAAACATGTACAGTACATGAAGCGTTGTCAAATGGGGTTTCGTGTATGAACTTCCGTAAAAATGAAATGATGCATAGTGTAAGTGCTGCTTTCTACAGTAACCTGTAACTGCCTAGCACAGAAGAGATGAGAGAAAACTAAATTATATGCTAATCTTCTTCTTGTAAAAGAAATTGTACACCTTCCTGTTCAACTTGACTCACAGTGAACTTGTGTTGTGTGAATGGTCACCAAGCAAACTAGTGGCTAGCATACGAGAATAGAGGCAGTTGCATTTTTTTGTTTTTTTTATTGTACAAGTCAAACGTAAAAAAAAAAAAAAAAACTAAGTGATTACAAATGTTTTTGAACTAAGTAATTTACAGAAGATAAAACATTTTGAAATAAGTAATGTCCTGATGGACAAAAGACACTAGTGAAGAAATACTGAATGATCCTGCATCATGCCACTGAGACAAGGACCTTGATATTACTATACTTACTTTGTATGCCTCTTAGTTTTATAGTAGCAGAATAGCAGACATGATGAACATAACACGAAAATTATCCTTAGTAGTCTCAACTGTAGCTATCAAGTACACATTAAACATATTTGAGGGATACAACTTCTTGTAGTAGAAAGTTAAACGTGCGTACCGACAATTCAGTTTGGTACAGTGTTTCACCTAGGAGTATACATTGTAGAATGACTATGTCCGTGTGCACTAGAAGTGGTGAGTGAGCGGTATTGTTGGTGGGTTGTTGCAGTGGACTGGACACGGTGTCTGCCAAGTACTGTGTGGACATGCTACGTATGCTGTCTCGCCAAGGCCGCACTGTCGTGTGCACCATCCACCAGCCGAGTGCCTCACTCTTCCAGCTCTTCGACAGTGTCTACGTGGTGGCTGAGGGCCACTGTGTCTATCAAGGCACCACGCATGGCCTCGTCTCCTTCCTGGCAGCAGCGCGGCTCGACTGCCCCACACACTACAACCCTGCCGACTACAGTAAGCATTACACCCCATCTATAACAAACAAAATGGCTTGACACAGTTTTGTTCTGCGCTGGTACTCTTACTCATTACCCTACTCTGAATGACCAGCCATCACTCTCGTAACTGGAGTACGGAAAACCTATCCTTAACTGAAGATTGCCGAAATTCCACTCTTACGAAGGCCGAGTGATGATGAAACGAAAAGTAAATGTTATAATAAAAAAATAACAAATTTAAATTACGCATGTCATTAATAAACCATTTTATTTAGTATGTTGAAAATTAAACATAATAACAAAAATCATTTTACGGACATGGTAATTCTGGAACATCTCACTTGTAGGTACTAATTGTTTTTTTATGTAACGGTATTACGGAGCAGGAGCCTAGCCAAAGGAAGCAGGTATATCAGAATACACTCTAACTACCCCAAATTCATATAAAATTTTATAACAATCACTTTGTACCTATTAAATAAACATAACTCCAATAATTCCAAGCAAACAAAATTAATGGTTATTCTGTGTCTGTGCATGTGAGTATGTATATAGTACATAGCAAAAAAAAAAATTACCCCTCTACCTTCCCTCTTTAAAAAATATTCTGGCTGCGTGCCTGTCACGGAGGAAAATTGTAGCCTACTTTAATTAAGATGTCTTTGGCAAAAATAAGAATCTGGTTGTTTTACGTGGGAGTTACTCTCTGGTACACAAGCTGAGCAGGGCGAGTCCACTGCCTCTGTATGAAGGGGAGAGGATGTTTATTTCAACAGTGATGGAGACCTAATAAGGGTGCATAATAACTGGTTCAAATACCTAGGTCAAATATTCCACAGGGCATCAACAATAAATAAAGATAATTTACGTATACCCCAACACAATTCTACTATTTTATCCAAGGGACCTCTATATTCTGAAATTAAGTTATTGAACAAACTCCCCTCACACCTAAAAAACATCAGATACCCACATGTATTTTTTCAGAAGATAAAATAATTTCTAATTGACCAGTGCTTTTATAATGTAAACTAGCAGTCCCCCTCGGCTTTGCTCGCGAGTATTATTCGTAACTGATAATATCTACTTTTATTTAAAAACCTCTTTGTACACAAGATTGGTACTTCAGTCATCAAGTGTTAGAATGTCCAAGCGGCTAGTTGAACTAATTCTGCAGCAGGATAAGTAGCTATAGCTGTCCACGCGAAAAGCAGTCTTAAGTTTGTCCCTGCCACTAACAGCATCTTCGCCTGGGCCTTATTTATAGCCCTGCCTGTTTGACGCTGTGGGGTGATTACAGACACCTAAGATAAGAGGTTAATCGAAAGAGAAACATCTGTTTACCCTGTGCACAACCATTGGTGACGGTGCCCTCAATTATATATTTTCAAAATATTCACTTTAACATAATTGACATTACAAAGTTTCAGTGGGTAAAGGTTTCGCGGAAACGTATTTGGTGCCCCAAACCTGAGATTAGGGAGATGATATATCGTCGGTTTAGTGCCAAAAGTGACAAAGTCAAAATGAGATAATATTACAAAAATGCTAGGAATATGTATATGTTGTTCACGAACAATTGCCCAAGTTTAAAGTCTATTCGTCGTTTCGTACTGTTGTGTCACAGTGTAGTAACATACCAAATTTTTGTTAATATCTACAATTTAATACTGTTTTTAGACGAAATAGCATTTATGACTTAA
>PNEQ01002896.1:0-16876 GCA_003012365.1 Medauroidea extradentata | reverse complement strand
ACGTTTCTTCGGAAACACATTTCACCTCTTTTCACCCACTTAGAGGTCGAATTTCGAAAAATCCCGTCTTAGTGCTCGCCTACGACCTGAGGGGAACCCCCACAAAAAATTTCACGATTCTAGGTCCAGTGGTTTGGGCTGCAGTTTGATATGTCAGTCAGTCAGTCAATCAGTCAGCTTTCATTTTTATATATATAGATAATTTTCTATATGCAAAGATAAAATAGCAGCTATCAATCTATCCTCTTTTGTGGCTGACTTCAATAGATCCAATATTCAGGCAGTAACTGAATATCTAAAAAAAGGTGTTGTATAGATGTGATGTTACTTTAATATTTTATTGTTTTGTATGCTTTTTGTAATGTACATACTGTAATATGGTTTTTTTGACCATATCCCATACTACTAGTACTAATAGTACTATATATGTAGTCCAGTCGATAAAGGAAATAAATGAAATGAAAGTTAGACATATATTGAGCTAGCAATACAAAGAGACGTTCCTCCCTTCATTATCCTTTATTTTTTGTGGCAAAGGAACACAGCTCAACGTACAATATAAAGCAGAGTTCACTGAGAAATTCGATATTGAATATTTAAAAGAATTGCTACAGTATGTTGCGTGGTAGAGAGAAATACTGTACTTTGTATTATAATAATAATAATTTTTTTTTTTTTATAATTCCTGATAAATGTGGCCTGTTTTGAAGTTCAGCTTGAGATATGATTCATTTGTTTGAAACCATATTCTGCAAACTACAAATCTTAAATTCTAATTTTGAAACTTAAAAAAATGTAGTAGGCTACTTTTCAAAACAGATGAGGAAATATTCGTAATTCATATTTGTTCTACTGTAGTAATACCCTGATTTCTTATTCCACAAAAAACTCAGCTGCTGCATACTTGGCTGGGAAAGCTTGACGAATGCTCAAGAGTTGGAAATTAAAGTTTACATTTTTGACTTGTCACATAGGCTAATTTTTTTGGAGAAATGAAATAATGGCCAAAAAAAATGTTTGAAAGTGGTGGGAACTTTCTTTACATACACATTTTAAAAGAATTAATGAAGTTCGAAATTTAAACTTCAGATAATATACGATTAAAATTTTTTATAAAATTTACGCTTTGGACTAGGTACTTTTTCTCCCTATGAGAATGAAATTAAATAGTTCTCAAGGGAACTGGTTACGTGATTTACCATATTTCAATTTCAATTATTTAGTAGAATTTTAACTGGCTTTCTGACACAGCTATGATGTAAATAAATATTTAAGACTAAATTTATCTTAAAATGACTTACATTAAAGTAATATGAACCAATTTTTAAATTGAGATTATCAGATTTTTGTTAAAAGAACATTATGAATGTATTTTATTTTCTAAATGATAAGGTAGCCTACTGGTATGCATTTACCAAGCTAACATTAATGTCTTAACACAACAAAATCAATATAATATATTACCTCACCTTGAAAAATGTTGTGGTCAATTAACATTTTCAAACATCATATAGTTTTTTTTATAAATTTTTTAGTAATAAAGCAATATGGGCTGTTTGCTACTAGCATAAAACTGATACCAGAAAGACTAAACCACTCTTTTAAAATAAGTGTGACAGTGTATTCCTCCAGCTCCTTTATTAATCAGCATATCTTCAGTAACATTGTTGATTTGTTCATCTACAGATATTAATAATCTATAAATGATACAACCAAGCGTTGCATGTGCTCTCCACCACCTCGTCACATATTTGATTGGCATTTAAACAGAATATGGCATTTAAAAAAAAATCGTTTAGGAAGTAAATATAAAGCATGATTTAATCATTTTTCAAATTTTGACATGCAAATGTAAGCCACAAATTACAAAAAGTCTGTGCATATTGCACAAATAATATGAAGTTTGTGGCACACGTTTGTTCCAGTCATTGAGGTGTGCGACTCTTCCTCGCAGAATGTGCAAGTACTCTCGTCAGCCATCGACAATGGTAAGAAGTTCTGGGGAGCAGACGACACAGCAGTGGATTGCCTGACTGCAGAGCACTCGCAGCCGCCCACCAGCACCAAGTACACAGGTCAGTGTTTTGGCAGGAAACCATGGAAACAAGCAGGCTCAGCTATCCAGAGAGTGTAGTATAAGCAGCAGAGTTAATTATAACTAAGTTGAGCTAGAACAGATTAACTACAGGTCTAACTGGATCTGACGTTCCAACCTTGTTCATGATGCCAGAGGCTGTGAGGTTGTAGTCGACTAGTTGTACAGTACGATAGGTTTCTTGATCCGCACGTATACAATAATTTAAGGGGGTTCAAGAAACCTATAATACTGCATGTTTCTTCAGGCCAAAAGTTTAAAAATTCTGTGTGTTGTTGACAGTGAAGGAAAGCAAATTTCTATTGAAAAACAAGTTAAATCAACTGTGAATCAGTGATACAGCATGCTGTAATAAAACACATTTATCATATAAGTAGTGTATGTGGACAGTGGAGAGTCTTTTGACAACCATGCATATACCATCTTGCAGCTCAAACTAGTGACTCTTCAAGCGAGTCCAGTTTCGGGCAGCTAAACCTGAGTGCCGACCCTGGCTACAGGAAGTTCAGTGACGTGAAGAGCGTCAAGTTCCAGACGTCTATGTGGACGCAGGTCGTCACTCTTTTTTGCCGCATGATGCGCCAGGTCTGCCGGAACAAGGTGAGCTTGATGACATTATCTGCAAGTGTGTAAGCAAACATCAATAGTCTGTGTTGCCTGTCATAAACTTTCCTATTATGTATTTCAAACAAAGTTGTAACGTTTATAAAGTCTAAAATGTATGTGCCTTTTAAAACAGCCAAGTCACTTTGACTACCACTCTCATATGGACTGATTTAATTATTAAAGTAAGATAGACATGTTTCATCAAAACCAGTGAATGTCTGTAATGCATATGCAAGACAAAGGATAAGACTGAAACAAAACTAATTTCAGCTCAATACCATCAATACATAGCAATTACAATTGCAGCAAGCCTGTGTTGTTCAAAATAAACACGTTTGAAGAAAGATATATATAGTTTTATTGGAGTGTATGAAGCAGATTTTGCTGTCAGGGTGGTAAATTTTGAAATGTTGTCTGCAGGTAGCGTTGCAGCTGCAGTTGATAAACCACGTGCTGAACGCGTCCATCATCGGGACGGTGTTCTTCCAGGCGGCAAACGATGGTGCCCAGATGTTCATGCACATGAAGCTCTGCATCGCAGTCATCCTCTTCCACTCTTACACCTGGATCATGACGTCTGTGCTGTTGTGTGAGTAGACACCACCTTAATTGTTTCCCGCAAACCACTGAGCATCCAAGACCACTTCTGCCCGGGCTCCTGTAACTTAAGTAAGAAACCAGTTCTACAGCCTTCCCAAAACTGCAAATATCCCTTAACAAACACGTGAATAAATAAGATATTCTTATTTATATGTTGAGATATAGTTGTTTTCTTGTATGCTCCGTGGCTCTTCACATCTGAGGAGAGAAATAAAGAGATACTTTGGTCAACAGACACATGCACCAAACATTTATTTTCCTCTATGCAAAAGCACTGAACAACTATAAAATCTTGGAATGTGTTACCATCTGAATGACCACAAACTCATTACAGTGTAATAAGTTAACAAATGATATGTTGTTACATTATATCACATCTACATGACTGATGACAACTACAATTACTGATGATCAATTAGAATTGTTTAACACCGCAGTTCATCATTACTCTTCAATTGGAATAGTGGAATAAAAGGTGTTTGTGACCTTGCTCTAGGGCCCAATTCTCTTTCACATTTCAACGATAGCAGATTATCATTATTAAACAGTTATTATTGACTACCAACATATACATTTCTGGGAATATCACATGTGTGCCATTGGCAGAGAACAACACTACATCTACCTATTATGAACTCCTGCTAAGAAACTGAATCAAAGAATTGTATCGAAGAAGGCTTTGAGCTGTGCGCGACCACGCTTCCGCAGAAAATTGTCTCTCGTCCCGGTCATCTGTAAGTACTTGTACCTCTTTCTGTTATATTACTTTGCTAGCCTAGCTGTCTATTTTCCGTCATTCATAGATCATACTGCTGTATTTTATAGTACCATAGATACAGTTACGTTGTTAATCCCTATTGAGGAATTTACACACTTTGCTCAATCAGACGCTTGCTACCATGCTGCCACACCTCTTGCGCTGCCTGCCTTCTTACTCCCACCCTAAAACCATCACATTTTGAGCTGAGTTGACCCGATTCTGCTGAAAATCTGAAAATGTGTTAGGATGATTCTTAAATTTATTCTATAGAAGAAGGCATGACGATACGATACAGTAGAAGAGCATCTTATTGACCGAATGCAAAAGGGCAGTACATTGTAAATGCATACAACTGTGTACTAAATTACACATAACATCATTTTTCGGGACATGTAGGCTCCACATGTATCTCAAAAGAGTTCACAACATAATATTTTGAGCTTTGTGGTATAATTACTGTGCCCAAATTTGGTATATAGTACCATGATGGGGGTAGGGCATTATCAGCACATTTCGAATACAATGTATTTGTAAATGGCAACAAACTTTGCTTTTAACAGCACTGGCAATAAAACTCAATAGTGTTTGCATATCTTTAAACCAACATAATGTATTCAGTACAGGAGAGATAAATGGCTTTGTTGGTGCAGGGGTGAGTACTACGAACATTTCCTATGAGCATGCTGCATTACACTACCAACATTAATAAAATGTTGTAACATTGAACAAGTATCTGTCATTATTATGCTTGTAAACTCTATGCCTTCGTATTTTCCTTTTCGTCTGAATAGGTATCAGTTTGGCTTGCTTTTAATCTTACCACACAAATCCATACCTTGGTTGAAATGTTTCATACAAGCAGGCACCATTACCAGTGTGTTCCGTTCTCTACAAAGCCAACACATGCTTCTTTATAAAACTGCACGTCCCATGTCCCAAGTAATTTAATGTGTATATAGTTTGTCATTTGAGAACACCCTAATCAGACACTGGAGATGTTCTGTTTTGTACAATATTTTTTTATGAGTCTACAAGATATTGTAAAAGAATATTTTCTGATGTGTTCAAGCAAGCATGTCAATCATTGGAAAAATTTTTCCTGCTCTAAAGATCTTAAATGAAGGTTACTTTATGTCCATGGCTATTTTTTATGTAATGGTGCACATCTAAACCTCATAAATCACTGTGCTGTGTAGTTAGTTAACACTAAGATTCTCTTCTATTGTGTGTTACAGTTCCACATGATGTTAAGCTAATGAAGAAAGAATACTTCAACAGGTGGTACGGGCTCACAGCGTACTACGTGGCACTCACCTTGTCAAAGATACCAGGGCAGGTAGGCCTATGTAGCACTCAAGCAAAACTATTTCTTAGTTAAAATGAGCTTTATTTTTATAAATATGATGGTGTATAATCAAATAACCAACACTGTCCAAAAAAAAACGGTAACTTAATTCAAACATATTTGTCTATTAAGTGAAATTTTTTCGGCTAAACGTTACGCACACGACTTTTCACAGTTCCTTGAATATTTATTCTTAACATAAATGGATTGCTGCAGGAATACAAACCACTGCCACTTGAAACTAGAAAATTTTACGAGTACAGTAGTTAACACATGTCACCAATGGTTTAGTGAAAATACGTATAATTAAACATTTTCACATAAACAATTATTAAAACTACATCACAAAAAATAAATTTTAACTACATAATGTACACAGCACTTTTATTAACAGAACTGAAACAATTATGCTTTTGTTCTCCAGGTATTATTCAGCATGATATTCATTTCGATGATCTACTTCCTAACTGGGCTGCCATTTCAAGTGCTTCGCTTCATCTTGTTCAGCTTGATCGGGATCGCTGTCAGCATGACGTCCGATGGTCTGGGGATGGCCATAGGTTCCGTGTTCAACGTGACGGTGAGTAAAGAAATGTCAGTCTAAAACTAATTCTGTGAGATTCAAAATGAAAGCGCTTTGTGCTATTACAGCAAAGATATTCTAAATGGGTTAATTACAATGAAACTATTTCAAATCACAAGTGTTTTATGTAAATTTTCTTAAGAAATATTGAAAAAGAAAAATTGTTTTAAATTAAAAAAATACTAGCCATTTTTTTTTGTGAAACACAAATTTTAAAATAACATTACAGATATTAAGTAACAGAAAAATAAATTATTACAAAGATTGTGATAAGGCAGCATTCATCCAAAAAATTTCATAAAAAAAATAATTGATGGTTGATAAAATTATTATATAAATTGATCCACAGAGAAGTAAATAAATAATTTTATCATGGATTTTTCCTTTAAACCCCACTGCTGGAAGCTTGGTAAGCAGCGTCCTTAAGAATACTGTATAGCAGGTGCTAAATGTCACATCTGAGGTACGGCAACAGGCAGACAATAAAAGCTAGACTGTCTTGCTAGTCAACTACGGTACCATGTCCCCTTTATGCGCGGGATGCGAAAATTGCGTGATTCTATGGGACCCTACTTTTTTATTTACGGAAAGTGGGTAGCAAGGTCCATCATACGCTTCTATATTTTTGTTTTACGATTTCAGTTGGTATTATTTGTGTGACCGCAGTCTGATAAAGCTGTCTTTAGCCATTTTGAGGAGCCCCGAAACCATGTTTTTAATCATGATATATAGAAAACAACCTAGAGAAGCATAGTTGCAAATGTGTTTTATTTTCATAGATAAAGATATTGAACACACGTTTAGTCATACAGTATTTATAAAAAAACTTACTCCTAACATGCTGCAACAATGTTCATGCACCAACTTATAGGACTCTTAATGATTTTAAGAGTGGAAGTAATGAGCTATGTTCCTTTTGGCAGCTCTTTTCAACCTATCGTATCATTTGTGTTTTGCTCACTGGAAACAATATGGCGCTGGGCGTTCCATTCGTCAGGTCAAAATGCCTCAAGGTCATTTAGGTCACGCCCCTGATGCTCTAGCTTGTGAAAAAGAGTTGTGAGGGCAAGTTATCTGCTAGTGTGTTTGCAGTTTCTTACAATTTCATTTATTGCTTATTTTGATTCAACAACTGAAATGAGATAAACAGCAGTCATATCATGTAGTGCATGACAGTAAATTTTGTATTTAACAGTAATGGTTCAGTTTCATGAGGAGGGTGGGAAATAAGCCGCTAGACTAACAAAGTACGTAATATAACAGACAGAGGTAAAAGTACTTACAGATTATACTTGTAAATAGGTACACACATGAAGGGATGACACACATTTTTTTGCGGAAGCACAGTCACGACGTTTCGTCAGTAATAAACTGGCTTCCTCGGGCAGCAAGACATGGCACACTGCAGTCCAGTCAGCAGTGTGTGCAGTTACCTGTAAGCTTAGCGGCCAAAAGGTGAACTAGCGGAAATTTAAACACGGGGCAGTAATGTACGTCAGGTTGTGATGACTTTTGAGGGACAGGGGGGGAAATGGTAAAGTGAAATTATCTGATATTGAGGCCAGGAGGCTGTATTGATGGGCCAGTTCCCAACGTCTGAGCTCTGAACTACTGCAAGAAGATGGCAAGGATTTCATGAGCATAGAAGAATATACTTAAAATAAGAAATTTAAGAATGGACTGTAGTATTTCCTAATCATATACCTGTAACATCTGCTTGCATTTAAAAAAATGCTAAATTTGTGTATCTTTTATTTACTTTACTTTGTAAATGGTTTATTTACATATTTTCATGACAAGAGCTCTTAGGCGTTCTATTCACAGTATGGTCTCTTTGACCAGTTCTTTTGACCTAAAGCCTTCGTGAATTAGAAGGAGCAAAAAGAGAGGCTGAATTGAACAAAGATATGTAGTGGGATTTAACATCTTGTCAACACAGAGGTTATTGGACATGGAACTAATGGTTCATAAGACAGACAGAAAATGGGGAATGAATCAACCATGACCTGTAATATGATATATCAGCATTCACCTGGAATAATTTAGGAAAATAATAGAAAATCAGGATTGCCGAATTGGAAACCAGAGTACTCTAGAACGTTAATTCATTCCTTGACCTTAAGTCATCCTCCTCTGTTAATAGTGTTAAAAATTTGTGCAGTGCAATGAACAACATGTTTAGGTACACACATAATTCTTGCAATAAATATAAAGTGGAGAAAACAATGGCATGACCAAAAGTAAGTGTGCTGTCTAGCATAGAATTTTTTTTAAATGGAGGGTATACATTATGTAATAACAGACTCACTTAACACTGTCTTTTTCATGATTTAAAAACACAAAATGAACATTTAAAAAGTTGGCATATTTGGTTTGGGATAGTGAGCAGTCAAAAAAGCACTGCCTAGTTTCTATTTTCAGCCAGTTTGTATCTTTCTGCTATATGTAAACATAAACATTGTAACTTGGATGCTTTTATTTACATAGGCTTGTACAATGTTTACATTTATGGTACATTACACTACTCCAAAATAATGTTACAGTATCTACAATATCTGCATATTAACAACATGGGCACCAAATAATTACTATAATCAAAAGTATTCTTAGTACAATAATCATAAATACCCTTGTGATACATAATTATTAAAAGGAAATAATGATCAGCTATATATAGAATAAACATCTGTTTAAACACTCAACCTTACTCAAGAGTCCATTGTAGTGATTCAGGCAAACCTATTTAATACTCATTAATTCCATTTAAAACAAAGTTATTATTGCTATGTACATATACAGCAAAAAGAGTATTACACATATAAAAATTATATTAGCATTTTATTAAAGACAAAGCCATTCTTATTTGAGCTGTGTTGTGTAAAATCAAGTGTAGCAAATGGTTACATTATGAACGCAACACAAAGAATGTTTTGTAAAATTTGTAGTCAACCATTCCTTTGGAGAATGCAGCTAGAATAAAAATGACTGTCTTAAATAAAACACACAGATAATTTTGGTATATGTAATACTCTTATTATTACAACTACAGTATGGTTAGCACCGATTTAAATTTGGTTAATGCGGGTTGCGTACGTGAACCGGAAGTACTGAAACGGCCTCTTAATATACAAAAACTTGGAAACCATCTTCGCTATTAGCAAAAGATATTTCCTAACAAGAAGAGAATTGAAAGACTATCCTACCATTTCTTAAAGCACAATAGCAACACCGTAACACAGTACATACTGATTTTAGGTATGGTTTTCTCAGTTCACAAAACGAGACAAGTTCATAACAGCTATATGTATTAATGTATAAAATTGATCCCTCAAGGGACACTAATTAAGTGGTTTATTTTTGTCTAGTAAAATCTTGCTAGATTTAAGGAATTTTACACAAGTGTTTAAACTGCAGCTCTAATATTATTACTGATGGTGCATTGGCAGAACGGATCAGCGGTGGGGCCATCGATCATAGCACCATTCCTGGGTCTGGCAATCTACGGGTTCGACTTTGCGAAACGGATCCCCATGTGGATGAGCATGCTGATGAAGACGAGCTTCATGCGATGTGGAGCGGTGGCGCTGGTGCTGACCGTGTTCGGCATGGACCGTCAGCTGCTGGACTGTGACCAGGTGTACTGCCACTATCGCAACCCCAAGACCATTCTGCAGACTGTGAATATTGACAAGGTGCCTCTGTGGAGCGAGCTTCTCTGCCTTTTTGGCATTGCTATCCTCTTCAGGGTTATGCTTTACTTTGGGCTGAGGAAACGCATTGCCACATAGTCTCTTCTTCCCCTCGACTTTACGTTTGTGTGCTACGTTCGCCACAATCTTCCATACAACATGTATACTCGCAAACATGAGATTTTATGTTATGTTATTTACTGTCATCAGGGAGCAGAAAATGCTGCACTACTGTTCGTCAACTGGTACTGCAGAACTTTTAAAATCAACCCTTGAAAATCTACTCCTACTATAAAATATCATAAACAATTATCGTACACCACTGGTATCAAAACACAAAACAAATTTCTGTGTTGAACATCTCATTTCAATTCCTGTATTTAAAATACCAGGTCAAATATATTTGCTTACATATTAAAGCAACAATTCATCACTTGCACAAGTTCTCCTGCAAATTGATACCAAAGGCTAAAATACACATAAAGGCAGAAACAGACTTTTACATTTTTCAATTAGCTATGGAACAAATACACATTGCTGTGCAAGAACACATAAAGAAGCTTTATACAGACATATTTCTCCTCAATGAGTTTTATGTACTCCTACACAGCAAACCTTCGAAAGTTTGTAGCAAGAGTATTTAGTATTTACCGTATACAGTTCTGTACTCCCTCTTCCCCTTTACAAACAAACAAACAAACAAACAAACAAACAAAAAAAAAACATCAGAACCAGACACACAACCCCACAGAAAATACTGTTCAACACTTGTCCCTAAAGGTTAATTAGCATAACACCAGGGAACATAGATTAATTAGCATTTTATAAATTAAAATCTTGTTAATTATTCCACATACGACTCTTTTTATCAGCAGAATAAACCAGAAATTTACCAAAAAGGCAAGAGAAAGAAGGGACCAAGGCTTAATCACCTCTTTGTTAACAGAACATGTTAAGAAAACCTAACATTCTAACAAAATAATTTAAACAAGGTATGAATCTTGAATTAATTAAGTACAGTACATAGTTATGAAAACTGAGTATATATTTTTTAACTGTTTTACTTTAAAAACAATATGCATGGTTATACACTTGTATAATACTGTGAAAGCATGTATAGTAAATGGCTTTCACTAAGAACACAGAATCTATACATCTTACATATTTTTCATATTGGTTACCTGCAGCATACTGTGTTTCAAACAAAGTGCAGAAATAATTTTTCTGATAACCATATAGGTAAAAACCTAGGGAGAGGATCTACACCACTATCTGTTACTCTAGTTTAGATAGAAGAATGTAATGGGCAGTTAGGATGTTGTAAAAATAATGGACATTTCTAATGAACTATTGCTCAATTATAATCTTAAGTATAATATTAACCATAATGTAGAGTAGTAAGTGTTGACTATTTTACACAAATGACTGTAGCAGTTATTTCAATACTCTGTGATAATGCAACTAAAATGCAAATGGCTGCGCAGTGTCATGTTCTGCAAGTGCCTTTCCTCATACGTTAGATAATGTATTTATTAGGTAATTTTAGCAAGTACTGTAGTAGTAAGATCGTCGATACTATTTAAAGTAGGAACTATAGAATATGCATGTAATTATTTGTTAGTTCGTATATTTAAATATTTTAATTCTGAAAACCTGTATACATTCTTTCTTCATTTACTTATACGATTGTGTATGTAATTACAAACGAGAATTTGATGTGTTCGTCAAAGATTTTGTATGCTGACTACAAAAACTCATAATGCAAGAACTGTTTGCAAATTTATAAAAACTAAAGTAGTTTTAATTAAGACAAAAAGTACATGCCCAAATATGTCACCCATTGATTGAACAGGCTTACCATATTATTTTTGTGTTTGGATTGCCAAATACGTACACATTCTACAACATTTTTGTAAAAATGAAATGATTTACGAGAGCAAAACGCAATGCTGACCAACTATCATGAAACTAGCTACTGTAAATACAGTAGTTAGCATTATGAAAGCTGTCAGGGTTTTGCCAGCAAGGTAATGTGATCAAAAGACACACCAAAGTGGTGAAAATTTTTAGTACACATGTATTGAAAATATAACAAAAACAAAACGTTCACATTCATTTCGGTAAGAAAACTTGGTAACTTAGTTATAATACTGTAAAACAAATGTTTTCAACCTCGGTGAATATCCAAATACTTGTCAAATGTTTGTTTTGGTGACTAACAACAAAAGTGTTAAACGGTTTTCCTACATTGCATGTTTTTCATACATGCATACTTCAAAAAACCACAAATTGATGCAATATGTTTAGATTTTATTTAACTTGTAACCAAGCTGAAAAATGTATTCTAAAACTGTGTGAGCTGTGTCATCAAGAACATTCATAATATTCTAAGTACATGTATACATAAGTAATTTAGCAACAAAGTTTAGCTTTAGCATGAATTATGTAGTAACCATTTCAACAACCATCATAACTGCAAGTGCAATGAACTGTCTTCCTCAGTATTTTGAGAGCTTTATTTAACTGAAAATAACTTTCTGTACGCCGTCCATTGGGAGGCACTTCATATTAGGGGAGTTTTGTCATTCATGTGTAGCTAATATTTATGTATGTAAGTTGTGTATATTTCTAGACATAATGCATTATGGGTGATATTTTCCCACAAAATATGTACAGTACCTTGTTATGAAATTATGATAATCTTGTATAAAATAATAAATAATTTCTTACAATTTACTGTAGTCAATTATTAGCTACAGACTTCTCCAACAAAACTTATTCTTGTCAATACAGTTAATATTCAAATGTAAAAATGGATTCACAAAAAAATTTTAAAATTAAAAAACAATCTATGAAAAGAACACTCCACTTTCCCTGATGACGTCACTGAAGAACCATAAACATTCTTCACATACTGCACATCCTGTAAGTAGCAAAGGTAAAGAATAAAGGGAATAATACTGTAATATTCATCTGGTAAAATACAAGGGGTTCTCTGAAAGCAAGATATAAGTACAGTAAATAATTTTAAAATATTTCCTATTTCTTCTGATTTATAGTTTACAAAAAAAATTTAACATAGTACAACTGAACACCGAATGGTGGTTTAGCCTACCTAAAATATTTTTTTTTCCACTTTAGCAGGCCTCAGTTTCTTCAAAAATACCTTAAAATAATTCCACTGTAATTTTACATTGCCAAGACAGCTGAACTGTGCACCAGACAATGTGATTTTTTGTGAGAAAAGTTGACCAAATCATAGGGTCAACTATAGAACTGTATTTACTTGTATGGAGGTGTAGGGTGATACTAGAATCTGTAATGTATATCCCCATTTGGCCAGCCCTAAAAGATTCTACAATATTGTGGGTACCACCATTAACAAAAATGCCAATTGTGGCATACACTTACCCAAAACCACAAGTTTTTATCTACCCTATAAACAAAAAAAAAAGTGGACTCAGTCAGTGATATTACAACAGTTGTCATATGAAAAAATTAAGTGTTTCATAGCGTGTCTCAAAAACTGATATAAAATCCATGGGTGTTTCACTTTAATCAACAAATATATTAATAAAACACTGATGAAAGCAGTAAAATACAATCTCACTAATTGAGAGGATATACTTATACGGTACTAGGTACATTCTTCTAGCTTTCTGTCACTAAACATTTCATTTCATTAGCTGTAAGCATAGCCTGTCAACTTTTGCAACCATAGCCGACAAGTTATCCTCTTCTGTATCAGATACTGGCATGTAATATTGGTTCATATCTTTACAACTCTTTAGCTGTGGGAGAAAAAGTGGTAGTTGAGCCCAAACAGTGCAAATAATATTTTTAAAAAATCCTTTTGTGATTCCGAGTTTGTTTTATCTTAATTTTAAAGAAGTAAAACATCTACAAAGGTTTACAGAGTCACTTAAAACCCTGTTCAACGAAAGTTGCACGTCACAATTTAGAAATATTTTGATGTTCAACTATAGTCAAATGCCGCAGTTAAAGAGTTAATGATCTGCAACAGGTCAGCAATATCTAGGATATTGTTTTAGAGCATTATACGAACATCTGCTTGTCAAAGTTAATATATACAGTAGGTACATTTTACACGAGACGTTGCTGGTTTTCACATGAAAAGCAAGTAGAAATTAACTTGCTATGGGTTAAACTGAACATAAATGTTAACTTTAGTTTTAGTGATAAGAGAGAATTTCTTTTAAAACACAAGAGGGAGTAAAAAAATAAATAAACAACAACTTATCATTCTCACATACGTACAAAAAACTTTCAGCATGAGTTGATATGATGTAAACTACCCCGCTCGCTCTACTGCAGTCTTCAGACCTCCCTCTTTCGATTTTTTTTTTTCAGTCAAATCGTGTGTGGTGTGCTGGCGAATGCTATGCCCGAAACCTTTTCTTGAGATAAGTTTGTTTACTGGTATTTTGCATAATACAGTGTTCCCCTTTCCTACCATGCGAGCCCTATGCATCCCGGCTCCTCAGAGCTGGGAAAGGGGTATCTGCCTTGATGGATTCTACACTAGACGGCAACAAGGAGAAACCACTAGGTGGGGCGTTAAGACTACTTAGCGCTCAGGCAGTTGGGGCCCAAAAGCCCAGGTCTACAAGCGGGATACAATGGGTAATGGTAATGGACGAACCTGATGCAGTTTGGGAAAAAAGCCGCACGACCGAGCCGTGCGGCTGTAAGGGTGGTCTCCCCCGGTGGACGCTCTGCCAAAAGGAGCACCCTGTGCGTACTTGTAGTACCCAGACGATCAGGCTGGAAAACCCACAAATGCCATCAAAATTAGGTAGTACCTACTACGGGCGACCAGATAGCCCCACGATGAGGTTTTCTCTCGTGCCTGGTCTGGGTTGGTCTCGTAGTGGTGGTGGTTGCCCGTGTACTGGGCAGATCTGGAGAGGACCCTTCCTCTGAGAAAGGTCGATGAGTAGGCTGCAAAAGTGCCCGGTACAGACTTGGACAGTCTGTTAGGGGTTAGATAGGCCCTGACCCAAACCAAGAGGCGGCTGAGCTGAGGATCTCGGTCTGGGATAGAATTTGTGGGCGAGAACCTGGGATGGGTGGCCCTAGGCTCTCTCACTAGCTACTGTTACTCCTTTTGGAAGGTGAATGGAGGCGCAGGTTAGTGTTCTGTCTAGGGGTTCTGCAGTTCCAACTGATTGTTAGCTAAAGTCCAGTGCGTGGTAGAGCATGATCTCTCCCCACGTCCGTGGGGGCTGGGCGCCAGGATGGCTTTATGCTAAGAGGCACTGTGAACAAAGAAAGCCATGAGCGATCGTGTGTAAAAGTGTAGTGTGGCTTCAAACACATGCATTAGAACCTAATACAAGGATGTTTTTTCACAACCGCACAACTCAAACATAATACAAAAGCAGTAAATAAAGGAACCAAGTTCCGCACAGGTGTCAGGCAACCGTTATGCTCAATGGAAAATATGTACCTATCTAAATAATAGCCATTATTTTGTTTATCATTGTTTTTGTGTTCACAGATGATATCGTACATCCAACGCTAACTTTGTGATACCTATCCTAACAATAATACTGAATGGAACACCGGCACATTCTGTTGTTTTTCCATGCAGCTTGTCACCACATCATCGTATTTTGTAGTTCCCGGAGAAGATTGAATTACGGGCTTGAATGAGTCTCTGGAGGTGCCAACCCTTTGGGGGGGTTTGAGTGACGCTGTTGCCTTAGTGTGTGTAGCTGGGGAGAGCCACGTAGCAGTCACTTACAACACGTCAAGGGGGGATAGTTTCTCACTTACTCGTAAATAGGTTACGTTTTTACCTTGTACGAAAAGTTGCTTTAATAGAGCCCGCTAATGTACTGACAGTGGCCAAGGTTCTTGGCGAGCCTCCTTGCAAAGCTGCTGTACCTGCTAAGGGCGGGCTGGGAGGCCTCCATGGGTGATTTTATAGGGCTGGTTATGGCGGGTGTCAGTCTAGTCATATGCAACAGGATATGACTGGTTGATTCTGAATTGCACCTTCTAGAACGCCTAAGTGACAGCTGGGGCCCTGGTACAGATGAAGGTGCCTTGAGTCTAAGTGCCTAGAGCGGGCAATATAGAGCGCAGAGCTGTGACAGTTGGTTCGCACCCTGAAAGTTTCTGGGGAGGGGGAATGACCCCGTAGGGTAAGAGGTTCAATGGGTTTCTTGGCAACGCTTTAGCGCAGTCCTAGCCTTTTGCTCCTCTAGCGAGAGGATTTCGTCTGGGCCTAGATCCAACACAAGGACATCGTCGTCGCACATTGAAAGGAAATTCACATGGATGTCTGATTTCTGATTTGGAATAGTTTTGTCACTCGAATACACAATCACTTTTACACTATTCACAGGACACTTCACACTTATCATTTATAATATTACAATAGTCTTTGCACACTATGAATGATCAATGGTGTAGTGGAGCCTCCCACAAAATAGTAATACCATACTTCTGGCTGATGGTGCATCGCATGGTGCTCAGAGATGCTTGTGCGTTGGGTGTGTTCCCTTTTTACATAGTGCAACCCGGCACGGGTGAGCTAAGGGGGCATGATCCTCCCTCTCGAGCCATCCAGTTTATTATTGAAGAGACAAGAGGCAGGCAGGAACCAGGGCTCCCTTCGCAAGAAGCACCTGTGGGAGGGCAGGGCGTTTCTTTCGCAAGAAACAGCCCCTGGGTACAGGAAGGAAGGGAAGTATTCCCTTTGCAAGAAACAGCTCCCGGATATGGGGAGGTGGAGCGCTCCCTTTGCAAGAAGCAGCTCCAGAGGAAGATAGAAGGGTGGTGGGCTCTCTTTGCAGGAAACAGCTCTGGAGGAAGATAGGGGATTCCCTTCACAAGAAACAACCCTGACAAGAGTTGGGAGTGTTCCCTTTGCAAGAAACATCTCCCGGGCTAGGACTGAGAGGGTGAATCTAGCCAGGCCGGTGTGTGTTGAGCAACTGAGTAATTCTGGAGTCCAAGCTGCCAGTCAACCAGTGCCGGATCTAGGGGGGGGCAAGGGGGGGCATGTGCCCCGGGCGGCATATCTAAGGGGCGGCAGACTGGTCTCTTCTATTTTGTTTTTTAGGAAAGGTAAAGTTACCTGTATGTTATCTTTATGTGAAGCATACGCAAGTATCTAGCTTTCGTGTGCGTGTGGTCGAAGAAAATACGTCTGTATGTTTCAATGAGT
>PNEQ01002895.1:14611-25091 GCA_003012365.1 Medauroidea extradentata | reverse complement strand
GATTCTTGCAGCAACCATTTTGTTCTAATAGTGTCGTACTTCTTGAGCGTAGTTAACATCTCTGATACAGAAATGTAAACAGAACATTGCGGTGCGACGATTACGCGATAGAATTATTTTTACCGTTTCTGTCATCTCAAAAATTAGATGCGACGATTACGCGATGGCGACGATTGTGCGATAAAACACGGTATATACATATATATACATATATATTTTTTTTTATTTAAAGGAAAAGTTTAGTGAACGTTATAATGTAACCCGTTCATAACACCGGGCTCTGTAGGCACTGCTGTACGTTGTGAGAGGTCTTGGTTTGAATCCTGATTCAGGCATCTTTCTTGTGTGGTTCTTTCACTGCACTTCATCTCAAGACCTCATTGTTAAAGTGCTGTAAAACATTTTCCCCTCACTCCTGTGACAGGTCACATTTTGGGCAGACAAAAATGTAGCGAGTCGCACTGCTCCACGTCCACGACTAGCTCAGCGACATCAACACAACAGGGCGTGAGTTCTCCCAACGTAGCACGAGACAAGGAATAAATTGGCAGAACTTTCACAAAAGTTTTGGGGTTTATTACATGAAATTACGTTCCAGATTTATACATTGCTTGAACTCCGATTGCAGGGAGGCACACTCTTAAGCAAACGAAAGAAAGAAAAAAAAATTAAATTTTACAAACTATATGCTGGTGATCACCAAATCTATGTTTCTCTTAAACAGACAAAAAAAAAAAAAAAAAAAAAAAAAAAAAAAAAAAAAAAAAAAAAAAAAAAAAAAAAAAAAAAAAAAAAAAAAAAAAAAAAAAAAAAAAAAAAAAAAAAAAAAAAAAAAAAAAAAAAAAAAAAAAAAAAAAAAAAAAAAAAAAAAAAAAAAAAAAAAAAAAAAAAAAAAGAAAAAAAAAAACCCATCTTCACATTACTTAAGCAACAAAAAAAATTAAACATGAAAGTCGATACTAAAATTGCAGAACCACTCGCTCACGGCATTTCCGCGGGACCATCTCTGCAGCCATCTTGAACCAGGCCTCTGCGGCCAACAACAAACAACCATCGTGGGCTACATCTCGCCAACGACTGTTCCCGCTTTCGCATGCAATCTACCCACGTTGCCAGTCAGTGGTGCCGTCCCGCGGCCATTACAGGAAACAACTTAAAATATTACGTTTTTACATAACTAAAGAACATTTTGAATTCGTGATATCTCCTCATCATTACAAACATTAACATTTTAGTTTCCAAATCAACCATATACAAATATATTTATTATTAACCTTGTTGCTAGGTGAAAGAAACATTAAATTTAAATTTGACGCAGCCAATCAGCAACGGTCTGTGCTCTTATTGGTTGCAACCAAATATGGAGACAAATTCTTAACGTTCATGTTTATGGGTCGGTTTTGCACTGAAATATAGTAACTTTTCTTGGAAACACTAAATTTAGATTGATATCTCTGTCCTTTTCACACTCCAAGTCTTAACAATGAACACTCAACTTCGTTAAATTCAAATGCAAACAATTTAAGCAAAAAATACATATTGAAACGTTTTAGATATAAACAGAATCATTTAAATTTCAAATAAATATGAACATAAATAAGTAAAATGTTATCCTTTCTGTTAAATGAGTAATTTCTAATTACCAAATTAAATGTCATTTTAAGAAGAATTAGTTCACAGTTACTCAAATTGATTACCTTAAATACAAATTAATTTCCACTGACGTGCTGGCATTTAACAAATAATGTTCTTAATAAACTGTTCTTAACAAAATTCTCAGACACCATTGTTAGAATGACCATGAGGCCTACATTATACTGTAAATGACAAATAAAATTGAAACTTCATATTGTAAAATAAAAATGTAAAAATTAATCTGGGGTCAGGGCCTGGGCCACGCTACACTCCCTATATAACAGTCCATTTTATTGTGACCACTTTTCTATAATGACCGTGTTCTCGTTAACTGTGGGGGTCGAAATAGAGGTTTTACTGTATGTAACAACTGCCCCTCATGAGGGCTTGTTATAGTCAGGTTTTGCTGTAATTAACATTCAATTTCTTACTTAATTCCAAAGGAAAAGAAAACCCACTTTGTTATAATAAGAGCGTTTTATTATTAAGTTTTGTATTAACAAGGTTTCGCTTTACAAATATATTTTTAAGGTTGCTGTGTTGGGTGGTAATCTGATTTTAGGACACAGCATTTAATTGGATACATATGGTGGTTTCTTTACTGGTGAGTGGTAATCTTTGAATTGTGTGTTGTAGTTAAGAGAATTGCAGAGCCATTACCACGTCAGTGATGAATTACTCTGAATTCATTTTGGTTCATTGCACTCAATTTTTTACACAAAGTTTTCTGAAAACAATAGTTGTTTCCAGTACACGTAACAAATATTACAATAAAATTAGTAAAACAGCTTTGGCAAGAGTCCTTGTATTTAAACAGTGAAACTCTGTTAAGACGTTTTTCCAGGGAAATGTAACCAAAAACTTATTAGCTGGGAAAATTTCTTAAGTGGGAAAACAAACATTTTTTAGATTGCGGCTTGAGATTTTTAATTGAAAAAAATTCATAAATAGGGATAAAATCATGTTTCACTACACATACGATAGCAAAAAATACTAAGTAAATTCTTAGTCAACATATTTGGCACCAAATCAATTACATTTTTTTATTAGTAAATACAGTAAGTAACTAGTTAAGGAAGTAATAAAATAGATATAACAGTAGGTCTAAAAATAATATGGTAGGTCAACAATACACATCATTGAAACAGGATACAGTGTTAGGCTTACATCTTAAAACACGAAATACTATTTACAATTGTACAGTGTACTTACATTCAATTGCTGAAGAGCCAACAGCATGAAAATGGAAACTGATATGCCATGGCCTACTTCTTTCGAAAAAAATCATGTAGAGTTTTTTGCTTATAACTTTTCTGCGCCTGCAAGAGTATGTAACTCTCCAAGTTCCACAAACTTTTCCAAACATCATCTGGAACATCTGATGTGCTGGTCACAAAACTTCTCAAACTTTCAAGGTGGCCGACTGCTTCAGAACATGTTGGTTTCGCTGTTGTGTCTGCAACCCCATCTTCTTCCTCTTCATCACTGTCCTGGTTCTTCTGCTCTTCGCACAAGTCTTGAACAGTTTGTAATCCACATGTGGCGATATGATCATCACAGCAACAAAGTCTTGAAAATTGCACGATACAGTTGTTGTGTCCTGAAGATTCTTCCAAACAGTCTCGCAGTCGTCGACAATTTCAGGATCAGTGGTTGTGGGCTCACTAAATCCTGCCTTCTTGAAACAGTTGGAAATTGTCTGCGACTCCAAGGATTCCCAAGAGGCAGCTAGGAAGTGCATTGCCTCCAAGATGGAAATCTTGACATCGGACCCAGGTTTCATCTTCAGTAACAACCTGCAAACAAGACGCTGGCGAAAACGTTGTTTCACCACTTTAATGATCCCTTGATCAAGTGGTTGAAGTACAGATGTGGAATTTGAGGGGAGAAAGTGTATCTTGATATTTCGCAGGTTTGCAACATTCTTTGGGTGTGCAGGGCAATGATCCATGAAGAGCAGAATTTTCTTATTTTTGCACCCCATCTTGGCATCACTAGAATGCAGATACTGTTGAAAAATGGCACAAGTCATCCAAGCAGACTTGTTACTTGTGTATCGAAAAGGTAGGGTTTTTATGTTTTTAAAACATCTTGGTTTTTTTGCCTTGCCGATAACTAGTAGTGGTAGCTTCTTAGAACCATCCATGTTCGCTCCAACTAAAACAGTTAACCTTTCCTTGCTCCGCTTTTCTCCATGACATGTTTCTTCCTTTAAAGCAAGTGTTTTATCTGGCAGTAAATTAAAAAACAGTCCAAACTCGTCAACATTAAAAACATTGCTAGGCGAGTATTCCAATAAGAGGTTAGGTAACAACTGCTTCCATGCATCAACTGATTCTTGCTGTACACTTCCTGCCTCCCCACTTACTGTTCTGTGCACTATCCCAAATCTGTTTTTCAAACGATCAATCCAGCCGTTTGATGCTTGAAAATCCACGTTCAGTTAAAGTGCAGTCTGCTCAGCCTTTTCTTTAATAATGGTCCCATTTATATTTTTTTGCACCCTCGCTTGCTTAAACCACTCCACTAAAGGCTTTTCAGTGTCTTCATACTTTCCAGTTTTCTTCTTTTTCCGTACAGATGATGTATTGGCAGCGTCTGCAAAAATTTCTTCCCGTTTTGAAAAGATAGTGTTTACAGTCGATGGCGCCATCCCAAGTTCTTTGGCGATAAGTACACGTGGCGTTGTGGGATTGGATTGCACTTTTTGAATAGTTTCCAACTTTTTTTTCACAGTAAGTGCTTTCCGTTTAATTCCACTCTTGTTCGAATCAATTTCAAAAGTTTAACTTATAAAAAACAACATTAAACTTGCACAATCACGCAACGATTTACTAAATTTCCTAGGTCCTTGAAGCAACCATTAACCAAAGTAAAAACGTAAAAGGAAACAACGTCGTTGTTTACTCTTTTCCGGCAGAGAAAAAAGTGTTGCCAATGGTAGCACTGCAAACTGAAAGAATGTTACTTTTCAACAGAAAATTTATTTTTTGTCAAGAAATTTTTGTTACTTCAGTGAGAATTTTGCCTACAAGATGTTGGCTACCCTGCAACATCTATTTTTTTTAGTTGTGTTTACATTTTACGTCTTAAACATTACGAAAAGTAGGTTACTGCGATGTGAAAGTGTACAACTCGCTGAAAATTAAAATAAATATGAGTTTTAGGCTGGAAAAAACGAATCGTATTATCGGGGAATGCTACATAATTGAAAACTTAAGTGCGGGAAATGATAGTACATAAACGTACGGAAAAATGGTGGGACTACTTGTGCCGAACGTCTTAGCTGGGAAAACGTATTTCGCGGGAACATCTTAAGCGAGTTTTACTGTATATGTGTAGAGCAGTTTATCAGGAAAACTGGTTCAGTGCTTCATTTAATGTTAGAGTAGTCAAAACATGTGATGTATTGTTGTTGAACTGTAGTTCATTATTGAGACAAGTGAATACCTCTAGTCCTCAGCTACAAGGAAAAGTGGTTACAATGCACCGTATATGTGTAACTGCAGTAATTTGTTCAACAGGGTATTGCGAAGGTGCTAGGTACGGCGATCGCAGACCACAAGGACCTGCGGATCTCTGTGATGTCTGCACTGCGTAAGCTGATCACTAAGAGCCAGGAGAACAAGGATGAAGATGCAATAAAGGAGATGACAAGGTTTGCCAAGAACTACCTGCCGATCCTGTTCAATGTGTACACTACCAAGCCGGTTGGCTCTGATGAGGAGGGACAGCGCCTCGCTGCATATGAAACTATTAAGGTGATATTCACGTTACTGTGTTTGGAATGTGTTATCGTACCTAACAGTGTATACAGTAAAACCCTGTTAAGATGTTTTTTTAAGGGACTTTACACCACAAACTTCTTAGCTGGGAAAACATCTTAAATGGGAAAACGGATTTTAAAACTTAAGTCGTTATTGTTGTAGGTGCAGTCTATACTAAATTTTATTTCGGAGTTGCAAGGACAATTTAATGTACAGTAAAACTCCTTATTTACACTTTTCAGGGGACAGAGCGAACAAGTGTAAATAGTAGGAAGGGTAAATTAAGGGAAATCTCGTAAAACTCATTCAGCTTACCTTATTTAGTGCTTTTGTTTTCATGTTTAAAAAACTCTCCTCAGGTAAAATCGAAGTGATAGTATCCATGCATTTATCATATTTTGTAACATAAAACTTGGTGTAGTTTAAGTTACCAATATTGGAATTGAATATACTGTTATGGGAAGATTCATGGTACGTGCACATACCATTTCAAGAGAACACCTTGAAATGTTAACAAGAGATCTTATTATTTATTAATTTTTTTTTTTTTTACTTTTCTGTTAACATTGTTCAGCATTTTACCAATTTTCTGCAATGCTATCGCGAATTTAGACAGTTATAGTACGCATTTGAAAGGGGATGAAAAGTTCTTTACTCAAGTCAACAAATGTTTCCACTAACTTGTCACACTTCTCCAAGATCATCAATTGTTTTATCGATAATGCCTATTTTTTTATTATATTGCTGTTATACAACCATCTAAACAAGCTGCACTAAAATGGAAATGATTTTAAAACACAACTTTTCGTAATGTAACATTTTCAAACACGTTTCGCAAAGTTTAGGTTAGTTGTCGTTTGCGTAAACAATGACGAATGCACGTAAAGAGATAATGTTGCCAATGCGGGCACAGCGATCGATAGTGTTCCATACAATCGATAATGCTAGCGGCAGCAATTCTCTTGCCGCCATCTTGAATTTATTGTGCCGTGAGTGCAAGTGTTACACGCGATCACGGTCAATCTGCCACGGGTTTGCACGTGATCACCGATGGCGGATTGTATTTATTCGTGTTACGCGCATGCGTTGGCCATCCTGAGTGTACCTGTTCGCTGTCTATGGAACGCTACATCTCATGTCAGTTGTCTATGATGACTGTACAAAAACGTAAATAAATGTGCGGTATTTTTCTTGCTGTTGCAGTTTCCTTTCAGTTTGTTTACTAAAGAAAATCATGTACATTACTTTTAAAAAAGTTACTTTTTTTTTTTTACAAAAGTTGATCCGTATTACACGGGAAATCAGGCACGTGGCAAAACGTAAACTGTGGGAAAATTAACCATGGCTCTTATGAAAAAAGTGATGGGGCCAAACAAACCAAACGACTCAGCTGGGAAAACGTATCTCATGGTAACGTCTTAAGCGAGTTTTACTGTATATTTGTAGATTGTTGTAAAAATACATTAATGTGACAAATTTTCTTTTACTTCACATAATGACACTGTGTGCATTTAGCATGGATTCTGCTTGCCTGAGTAAGCATACAGTATTAACACCATAATGTGTTCCTTCAGAAACTAAGGAAACAGAATATTATGTTGATGATGGTGGTGCACAAAGAAGATTCTGGATACAAAACAGTGTCATTGTCCTTGCAGGGCAACCTAGAGGGGCAAATACTCCTGCTAGATGCTCAGATTTGGGACTCCTCAGGTGGGGATGCTGGATCGGGTGCATTACAGTTGTTAGCAGTCCTTGGATACACCGTTATACGTAGGATAAATCTGGAGTCTTTCCAGCCCTCCACCAGAGCTTGTGGGTCAGGGTTCAGGTCCAGTATTATCACTGTTCGGCTACAGACAGGGTTGATGGCATTACCACTGTTCATGCCATTCTGGTTCTATGTTGAGTTGATGAATACGAGACGTATATCTCTCATGAAATGGTTCTTGTGCATGTGAGTTAGGTTGTGCCGTGCTCCCAGCAGAGAGAAAGTTAGTGAGGTAAGGTGTGGTGAAGGTAAAGATGAGATGGAGTTACGATGAAGAGTGTTTACTAGATAAACACCTTGACTAAGTGTCTGTAAGAGCCCAAAGGATTGCAACGTGAATTATAATCTCGCACTCACTTTGGGTGAGAGTACCCCTGAGCTTGGAGACGGAGGGGTGGCAGGTGATGCTGGAGGGGTCAGGTGTATCACATGCTTATATAGTGCCTCTGCAGGCAAGCAAAGGGAGTGGCTGACTGGGGCAGACAGTGGGAGTAGCCACCCCTACTGCGTAACTGTTGATGGCCAAGGGGAATTTCCCATGTTGTGGGAGGTCTAGTCGCCAGAGATCTGAGCATGTGTTGAGGATTGCCACTCCTAAGGTGTCGGACCTACAGCTAGCAGAGTGTGTATCTTTGACTGAGCTACGTTGCTTATGAAGCGTTGTGACGTGCACTGGCACGTAGCACTTACTTGGCCTCTTATCACACAGTAATTTTTTTTTTTGTCGTAAAATGTTTTTTTTTTCTCTGTTTACAACAAATTAAGTAGGCCAATGTAAACAGGTATAAGGGTGTATATGGCGGGATCCAACCTATTAATTGGGGATGCGAGTAGAGAAATTTACATTAAAATTTTCTTTTTTTATTTTTTAAATTTAACTTTAAAGCAAGAGAAAAGTATAGAATTTTACGTGTCAATTTTATTGGATTTATATCGTGTTTGGACTCATTTGAAAGCTAATTTAATTTCAAGCAACTTTTCTAAGTAAACTTTTCTGATTTTTTTTCCTTGTTTAGATTTTTTTTAAATTTCAAGTAGCTTATTAGCTTGCTTCTCCTGGAATAGGATTTATGTGGCAGGCTAGTCTTAGTTCTCTTGCTTGGAAGCACGTACAGAGAAGTGCTGGCTTTTACAATTTCAAACAAGCTCGGAGCTAGCCAGTGCTTAGATAGATTTATCTGGCAGGCAGGTGAGAGTTCACTTGCTTGGAGGCACGAACAGGGACGTGCTGGAATGCGGGGACTCTGCAGGGCGTTTCTCGACCAACGTGGGTGGTAGTGTCGTGTGCAACAACACTAAAAAGGTGGTGATCCGCGACAGATTGAGAACGCTGCACATCCCCAATTAATAAACTAATGAATATTTAGCTGGTATAATGGAATTTAATGCTTTGTAAATTTATCAGTATCTATGTTACATACAATTTTTAGGTTATAAACGTAACTTAACCAGCTTTTTAGGCAAGTTGGATCCTGGTGTATCCCTCCGCCGCTCGGCCGAGTAAGTCCGGGTGTTCGCCCAGGAAAGTCAGTCGTCTTTCATCGGAGCTCGTGACCGGTCGCCGGGGGATGGCCGGCTAAGTTTTTGTTTGTCTGAGTTTGTTAATCAGGAAAGTCAGTCGTGATACGTCGGAGCTTGGACTCGGTCGCGGAAAGATGGCAGGCTAAGGTTTTTTGTGATTGGTTGGGGCGTCATGGCGGCAGGAAGAGGACGTGTTAAACGTGGTAGAGGGGCTGTGAAGCCTAGAGGACGGATTCGTTAGGAGAAATCAGTCTTTATTTGTTTCTCTTTTTGGCATACTGCCTTTTTATTTCTAGTAATGTAACCAGCAGTAGGTATTGATAATCGCGTAGTCGGAATTAGGGTAGATAAAGTGCCGGACCAAGTACTACTACGGAGGAAAACGGCAAGTCGTAACCCGTAGATATAAAAGTCACCTCAACGATTTCTGGGCGAGCACTCGCAATTTTAATGGCCTGTGTCTGTTAAATTGTGTCAAAAGAAAGATTACATAAAAGAAAGAAAATGCCAATATTATGATTTTTATTTATTTATTCATCTGTGGTTGATTAACCTCACTGCTGTCCGGGAATTAATCTAATAGGCACCGCCTCTACATCAGCTCGCTGTGTTTTTGCTTTGCTTTTGCCGGCTAACTACTTGTAATAGCAACGGAGGAGGGTTACGTCCAACATCTATATAAACAAACAACATACGTAGAAGAAGCACCCGTCACATTCTGCCGCCCCGAACAGGAACGACATAACCTCCAACACATCTAAATAACAACAACGTAGTAGACGCAGAGCAGGGACCCGTTACATTCTGGCGTCCCCGAACAGGGACATCCAGATAGTAACAACACCTCAACAGAGACGTGACGGAGCAGGGACCCGTTACATTCTGGCGTCCCGGAACAGGGACGTCTAGACATCAACAACACGGCGACGTAAAAGTAGACGAGGGAGCGGCCCCGTTACATTCTGGCGCAGAGGAACAGGGACCTGAGGGAACCTAAGTACCTCGGGGGGCCCTAGGACCCGCTACAACATCTAGCCCTTCCAGTACCAGGACAGCGGCAGCTCGAGGGCAGGTGCAGTATCAGTCGCCGCCGGCGGTACAGGAAACAGGTCACGTCACGTCAAGAAAGAAAAACAATAACAACAGGTTAGTGTTTACAAGTGCGGGTAGGTAGCCACTGTGAGCCGTCCTAAATTGTTATCAAGTACTGTTTTTTTTTTTTGTGTGCCCTAAGTCACCGAGAAGACAACAAGCGGTTTGTAAACATAGTTTTTATTTAATGAATACAGGTAAATTACAGTAATACACTTTGTCTCACTTCTGAAACCAGTTGTAAATATAATTAAAAATCATGGCAACTACAGGAAAAAATTTACTAGAATTAATTAAAGAAATGTTAGAGGCCCAGACTAGGGCAATAATAGAAACACAGACTAGGACAATAGTAGGAGTAACAAAAGAACTGACAAGAGAAATTAAGGGAGAAGTTAAGGAGGCAAAGAAGAGCTGAAAAAGGAAATTAAGAGTTTTGCAGAAGTGTTTAATAGATTAGAACAGGTTGTAGATGTAGGCCTAAAGGAACAAACAGTGACACAGGTGCAGGATGGTAAAGGTGAGGTTAGGCCTATTAATGACATTAATTTTATGTACCATGAGAGGGCAGGTAAAGGAATTAAGGGAACTGAAGTGGTGACTGATGTGAAACTATTAAGGAAAGGCAAATTTATTAGTAACTGGGGGGTGAGATTGCAGAACTTGGAGATGAACAGAGCATTTTTAGGGCCAG
>PNEQ01002894.1:41613-80646 GCA_003012365.1 Medauroidea extradentata | reverse complement strand
CTCGTTTCTGGACCTTCTTGGACTTTCAATGGTTTCTGGAAATCACGCCAGGCAAATGCCGAGAAAGTTCCATAACAAGGGCCACCGCCAAAAACTCTCCCAGCGCCTGACATTGTACCAATTTACGTGTTAATGTTTCCGATAAACCACTCTGTTCAGAAGCTGTAACAGCCGACTTACCTTACAACTTGGAAAAAAAGTTTTATTCAGGTAGGTTTATTTGTTGCTTTATGAGGATAAATTATGTGGCTGAGGCTATTGTTTAAATTCGAATATTTGATTTACAACACCTTTGCAAACTATACTTTCTACCCCGTTTTTAAACTATGTTAAGAGGTATTGATCCCTACCACCTTGGATTTATCGGGTTTTTTTTTCTCGATAACTTCTGTTCCAGTCGATGTATCAAAAATTTTGTCACGGCAGGGCATAGATACAAACTTAATAGATTTTCTGTAATTGCTGGAACCATAATATATTCATTATTTTGCAACGTGAAACAGCTTAAATGAAAAAATTGCTTTATTTACGGGAGCGACTACAGAGGCCACAAAATTAACAGAAACAATGCCATATGGATTCCAAAAAGTGAATGAAACAATAAACTATGCCTTGTCTGCGTGAAAAAAGCAAAACAACATGTCTATTCCCTGATTTATAAGAAAAGCCGTCAAACCGATCTGACAGGGATCATTCCCCCTTAATGACTACTGCTTCAAAGGATGCATGTAAAAAAACTATTATAAACATATTTAGAGCATGTGGGAAAGGACCAACGCAGATTTTTTTTTACTCTACTCTGAAATAATAACCGAGCGATATGGCACAACGGTAACGAGTTAGGCTCTGTCGAGAGAACCCGGGTTCGTTTCCCGGCCCCGGCCAGCCTTTTTTGGTTTTCCAAGTTTTTCCAAAAACTCTGTAAGGGAACAAATAAGTGCTGAGATGTTTGCTTAACAAAGGGCCGTGGTCGACCTGTATGTCCAAGTTACTGCTGCAACGAAATTAACAGCCCACTTTCCTTACCTTGGAAATTAATAAGTGGCTTCGCGTGTTTGATTGTATGAATTGTGATTTTATGTAACCTAACAAAAACTAACCAAGAGTCAATATTGATAGATTTTAACAAGTCTGTAGAATTTGTTGAATCGCCGAGGATAAACAATATATCCGAAACTAATTAAAAAAAGTTTTGTACGAAAAAAGAAATTAAAGTCTTGTACAACATATTCGATTAAAATTTATTTTTTGTATTACAAAACTTAAATAAGACAAAATCAAGTTCTGTATCAATAGCTAACCCCGCAAAATGATACAACAAAAAAATGTTAAAATTACATATTTGATATATGTGACAAAAAATTTGGGACTTCATTTGAATTTCGAAAATACACTGTTTTAAAGAAAATAAACAAGTTTAAAAAAGGTGTTTAAACGAGTTCTATGTTAGAAAAATCTGGCTTACTTTAAAAAAAAATCATAACCGGCATAGTTTGAAAAAACTGTGTTTTATTTAAAGGAAACAAAACAGGATTTTATCAATAAAGAAAAAAATGGGTAGGGTTTTTTAAACCGCGCAACTGACAACATCGTGTGACATTGTATCTGTAACAGACAGCAATAAACCAATTGTATTTTAAAAATGAAGAAAATAAGGATTTCTTATTACCAATTCTTTTGCGTTATCGCCTTCGGGTAAAAAAGAAAACATTTTCTGTATCAAGGAGAGGAAACTATTACTACAAAAATAAACATACACGGACAAATTATGTTTAAATTGTGTTTTTTTTTTTTTTGTATTGAAATTCTTTTCTGCTAACTGTTTTTTTACTGAACGAACTTCCTGAGTCATACTAGAATTTTTAAAAAGTCAGTGGTGCATATACGTAGTTTCAACAGTAACTACGCCAAAACGAATAAAATTTTAATAAGTAAAACCTTCACTTCCATCTTGCCAAGACCCTGTCATCAATACCAGTATGTAGTCATGGTCTCACGTGTTTAACAGCTATATAGTCAACCACAGCGATTTAAATCACAAATAAAACCAAAATTTCTTTCTTATTTTATGTTATGTTCTATTAGGCTGAGCTACCTAATTATGTCAAGATTCAGTTGGAAAAGTCTTTAAAAAACACATGCATAAAGACATGCTAGTGTGAGTATTTCGGTACGAAATAGTGTCAATTATTTTTACGTCTTCTATCTATGTTTACAATTAACTCGAAAATAATTAGAACGATATGTTTTGCCATTTAAATTTCGATGACGGGGTTGTGTAAACGTAAAAAAAAAAAAAAAAAAAAAAAACATTTTTTTTACCCTGCCATAAACAAAACAGAAAGACTTCCTAGCTTTAAACCTTATCAATGCAAAATATAACTGCCCAAATAACATTCACATTTAGTCAGGCTTTAATTGTCTTACAGAAATTATAATCGTGATGTATGGTATGGTTTGTGTGATTGCACTGTCGGAATCAAGTTTATTAGCACATGTACAGTTTACTTGTTTGAATCCCTTCTTAAGTTGGTGGCAACAAACGACCCTTGCCAGAACGCAGGTACTTTCTTGGCGCCAGATGAGTTCGGGTCGTGAAGAATGAAAGGAGGGGAAGTGACTGTCCCCCCACTACTCAGGGTTTCCCTGGCTTTGACATCCCCACGTCACAACGATCAGTCCCGCCCTCGAGTCCAAACCACGCCTTCTTCTAGGCTAGAGCACGTGGTCATCTGGCCGTCGCCCTACGACGCCCGCCGGACCATTAACTCTTAAGCGCTTGTGGTGGGTAACATGATGTGAATATGCTGCAGCACCGGAATGAAGGGGCTGGGGGACCAGAAGATTCCCGAGAAAGTCCACTGACCAGCAGAACCAAATTTATTGCCAAATTTACCAGGTTGTGCCAAACTTTTGTTAGGCCTGTTAGGTTGTATTTTCCAATGTAATTTTTAAGAACTTCATCAACAGAATGCAGTGTTTCTGTAATATTAAGTTAAAATTTCTAGTTTCTTTATTCCAAAATGTTTTCTGAAATTTAGTTTGTTATTCATTAAAATTTCTGTCTGTGTTTCACGAGCCAACACAAGAAATGACCTGTTAAAGCAGAAATTAAAAAATTTACTTAATTTTTTATGTCGGTACAAAAATTTCGCTTTTACAGCATAATTTACCCTTCAAAATATTACCATTTCTTTAAGCAGCATATTAAAGTGTTTGGTTTGAAAACTCTTGGAGTAGCACAGTTTTTTTACCTAAAAATCTTAATTTTCCGGGGGAGTGCTCCCAAACCCTTTTTTTTTACAACTTGGGGTGGGTATATCTACGTGTTAAATCATGACCACCCATCTGACCCTTGTCCGTTTTAGATAATTGCTTAAGAGTGCGTGGTAGATAAATAAATGCTGAAAACATCAATTGATTTCTACGCTTTTTTCGAAGCCAAAATGGATAAAATACTCAATGACAATCCTAGATAATGGTATTTGCGTACTTTATGAGTAAATATTTATCCAGATTTACTAATTCGTTATGCGTGATCTCTTGCGCTTTAGTTAAATGCACGAGGTTCCGGCGTCAGAGATTGTGCCTCGGAAGTTCGTAACACTGGAAACAATTTTGTTTAAAATGTTAGCTAAAACTATTGTCTAGGATTGCTATTGTTTAATTTTCACAAATTGGCTTCAAGAAATGTATAGTTATAGACTAATGCTTCTAGCACTGAATTATGTACCACGCCCTCTTAAGTAACCCTCTGGGCTGCACCTTGTATGAATCTCTGTACCTAAAGTAGGATAAGAATGATGTACTCATGTTTCGATTTTCTTGGATCTCTTCAGGTAAGGGTAGGTGGCAGATTTCAGCAACCACCTTACGACATGGTTTACAGATTTTCGTAAACTTTGAGGTTGGCGTGAAATGTACAAGAAACTTGACACCTTAGAAATAAATATTCTTTTGCACAACCCTTTCATGCAGTTCATTAAATAATGTCAACTCCCATTTACGTGCATCCACATATTGAAAATTACAGATAATCCACAATGCTAATTACCATTTAAAAATTTCCCATGTAGCATGTAAAATCATTGCCCTCAAAATGAGGATACTGTATTGAAATTGAGGTCCCAATGTCATTAAATTTATCTCTTGTGAAATGGAGGTAGAATCTTGAAATTGATTTTGTACTCTCCAGACTTAACTTTTTCTAAAGGTGTAGCAGATAAACAACAATGCAGATAATCTGCACACAGATTATCAAGATTTGACTGTGATACTAAATTAAATGTGTGTAGTGAGTGTGTACGATGTTTGATGTGTGCAGGGTGCTGGTGATGGGGGAGGGCGAGGTGCTGGAGTTTGACTCGCCAGACGTGCTCCTGCAGGACAAGCAGTCACAGTTCTACCAACTCGCCAGCCAGGAGGTGCAATAACAGACTGCTCATTCCACACTGGACCGCTCCACCTTCATCAGCTTCCATGATGTCGTCATGGCTTTATCACTGCTGCTTCTCTTGCTATTCTTGTTCAGGCTCTTGTAGGGCACGTGTTGGACGTTGTTTCTATTGTTATCACCACTGACGTTCCTGTTTCATCTGCTGTTTGTATTTTCAGTTGGCTGTGTGGGTGTGAATTGTTTGTTTCTTTGTTTGTATGGCTTGTGTCTCCTCACCTGTGGTGTTCTGCGTAAGAATACAGTAGTTTAAATACTGTATAAGTAAACATGGAGTACTGAAATAACTTTTTGAACCAAAGAAAATTACATTTAAGAAAATGTTAAGATTTTATAAGCTCTATAAAATATGCTGAAATACTGCTTAATATATTAATTTTGTTTGCTGATGCAGTTCATATGTTAGCAGAATCAGTTAAACATTGTCACATTCTTTAGTCTTGATATGAAAGCCTATGTATTTGGACTTAGAATGTCTTAGAGGAATAGTGAATGGATTACAGAATTCATGCAGTTTGCCAGTGCTGGCATTGTATTAATTGCTTTTAAGGCAGCTTCAGGTGCTTACATATTTAAGTACATGTGCTCATGATACATTCACTCAAAAGTCATATACTGTAATTCAAAATGATATGCTTTACATTTTCTATTTACTGTTGCAATATCTTGTTGATTTGTCCTTGAATTCCAGTTATTGTGGTAAGGTTAAATAATAAACAAATTCACTTATATTTAAAGGCCCCATCTGCCTAATGTAAAGATGTTTTGCAAGCCCAGAGGTGTAAGTATGCTGTCAATACAGTATTGCAATACAGTAGTTGTTTCATTTTAAACTTGCTGCTGTTAGACTTTTAAGTGGTTAACATATTACATAGTTCATGGATTGATAACCAATAGTAAGGTTGTCCCTATTTTGCTTTAAATATTTTTGGGTGGAATTTTTCTTTTTAATGTGGTCACCTACCAAGAACTGTTAACCACGTCCAATGGATCGAGGAGCAATAATAACATCAAGTACCACATTGCTGTTATATGCATGCTATTGCCCCGGTGTGCAGGATTTTATTGGTAAATTGTCTGGCTGTGACTTTAGGAGTAACCCTAGATGGTTATTGGTCTAAACTAAGCTACAAAGTCCATTGTATGACTCTGTTATAGTTTTGCTTGCATTCAGTTATTACATTTTCGAGGCCCAGTAGTCTCTGAACAAGTAGTTCAGGGATCGGCAACGTGCCAATCGCGATTGACAGGTAGATCACGACAATATATTTAGTAGATCGTGAGCGTTTTTGAAAATATATGAATTTTTCAACCCATTACGAAACACCGCAAGGCTCAAACCTCGGCTAACAGTTGAAAAACACATTGTTCACGAAAGATACAAATCATCCATAAAACGTAATGAGTATGAAGCAGTTGCTGTCCGTATAATAAAACTTTTGAGTTATTTTACGTAACAATCTTTGTTTGTATAATTTTTGTGTATTTTAGAAGTCTCCCTCAGTAGAAGAATATTTCTATTAGTCTGTTTATCTCGTTCATCTCCAAATCCAAAGATATTATCATTTAGGTATTTCTCTCGTATCTATATATTATGCTGTATTTGTGTATATTCAAAGTGACATTTTCAACATTCAATAATTATCATTATTAGAAGTTCAGGATTGCCATTTTCATTCTGCAATTTTCATTTAAACTTAACAACATATGTAGAGTGATTTAAAAATAATTCTCGTCTCAGGAAGGCATTTTTATTTGACGATTAATAGTGTATATTTGTGGTGGTAAAGGTGTGTGTATTTTTGTGTAATTTTGCTTCAGCGTGTGTGCAATTCTAATTGTCAGTTCTGGTAAAACTGTCAGGTTGATATAACCTCAAACTTAAGCTTTCAGCTGTCCACACCAGCGCATATATATTGTTTTCTGACGTTTATACGACATTTGTTGGACTTAAACAACGTTTGTTATTATGTTTTAAGTTTTTTTTGTAATTATATAAAGACATTGTGATAAAATAATCACTTTTAATGAGTGCTCCAAAGAAACAGAAGACTTACAATTTTCATGCGGAATGGGATCATGACTTTTTCGTCGCTGAAACAAATGGAAAATGCATTTGTTAATTGTGCAAAGCAAATATTGCCTTTGTAAAAAAGAGCAATGTTCAAAGACATTTTGAGACAGTACATGCGAACGTAAATAAAGAGTTTCTCCTAAACTCAGAACTGAGACGAGAGAAAATTAAAAAAATAAAAAATATGTTGTCTTTACAACAACACATGTTTACGAAAGTGACAGATACGAGCACAGCAGCTACAAGTGCTTCTTATCGCATTTCTAACGTGTTAGTAAAACATAAGAAGCCAACCATTTGAAGATGGGGAATTTGTTAAAAAGGCATTTCTTGAAGCAGGCGATGATCTGTTTGAAAAGTTCAAAAACAAAACTGAAATAATGGCAGTTATTCAGTCCCTGCAACTTTCAGCAAGAACTGTCACAAGAAGAGTTGAAAATATGTCAACTGATATCATAGCTCAATTAAATAAAGATTTGGATGTGTGCTGTTACTTCTCTCTCCAATTGGATGAGTCGAATGATGCAACTGGTGTTGCTCAGTTACCAATTTTTGCAAGACTTGTGTTCAGTGACTTCTCAGTCAAAGAAGAATTGTTGAAACTGATTCATTTGAAAGGCTATACTAGAGGTGAAGATATTTCTTTTGCAGTGAAACAGTTTCTTATTTCTGACAAAATTCGAGTTCACCTGCTCTTGTTGGTTGAAATAATGGCTTCTTAGCTCAGTGCAGTAGAGATGAAAAGTTTCCGAAATTTTTGTCATATCACTGCATCATACATCAGCAATCTCTGTGCTGAAAGTTTTTGAACATAAATGAAACCATGAGAGTGGTAGTGCAGGTAATCAACAAAATACGAGCCCATCCTCTCCAAAGACTACTCTTCAAGGATTTACTGGATGAATTACAGTTGCAGTATGGAGAGCTACTTCTGCATTGTGAAGTGCGTTGGCTGAGTAAGGGCAAAGTTCTTCAGCGGTTCATTCATTTGTTACCTGCAACTACAGCATTTTTGAAGGACCAGGATAACTCCTTGGTAAATCATCTTGAAGATTCAAAGTTGCTTCATAATTTAGCTTTCCTAGTTGATCTTACAGAAAAACTAAATGATTTGAACATTAAACTTCAAGGGAAAGATAAGGAAATGATTGAAATGATATCTGAAGTAGACTCTTTCATTGAAAAACTTAGTTTTCGGGAGAAAAATCTAAGAGGAGGAGATCTAAGGCACTTTCCTACACTGAAAGCACAAGTAGAAAAACTGGAAATACCGTAAGAAAAAGAAGAACATATAAAACTAATGTCTCTTTTGAAAAATTATTTTGATTGTAGATTTCAAGAAAATATCTGTGATATGTCAGTTTTTGTCTTTTCCATGGGCCAACCTGAAAATTGAGGATTTGACCTCGACAATGGAGACGACGTTTAACACAAATAGAACAGCTGCAGAACTTGAAATCATTTCTTTGAGAAATTACTTGAGTGTGAAAAGTGTTGCAGAACCAAATATATGTTGGCAAGTCATTCTTCAAGAGAAATATCCAGTGCTGACTGATGTTGCACTTTGAATTAGAGCCTTGTTTGCTTCAACATACCTATGCGAGTCTTCATTTTCAAACATGCACTTCATAAAACTGATGAACATTTGGAATCATGCATTTGACTCTGTGTAACTAGCTACACTCCAAACATAAAGGCCATTATCAAAGAAAGTTCCTGCCAAGTTTCGCACTAAGAGGAGAGACTTATCAGTGTTACTGAAATTTCCAGTGTTTCATCTTAAACCAACAGACTGATTTTCAATCAGTTATTTTTTAATTATATATTTATGTAACTATAAAAAAATAAGTAGACTATTTACAATCGTTAGAAATAAAACAAAAACAGAATGTATCTTGTATGAACGTGAGATATACATTACACGGGAACAGTAGATCATTTCAATTAGCGAGCGCTTACTAGTAGATCACCAGAGTTTCCAGGTTGCCTACTCCTGAAGTAGTTTATATGAATGTTGGAGGGTTTTGGAACAGTGTTCATAACATTGTGGTGCGTCGGCTAACTCAATGGTAATGGGGTCTTGGGCATTTTGCTCATACATCGCAACCACCTCGCAACTCTCTCTCTCTACCGTTACTCTGTACTCCTCCCTCCCATACTTGCGCCACCCCCATGTAGTATTCCATCATCTGCTGAGGGAACAGATTACAGATTAAGGAGCAAATTGTTTACGTTACATAAAACAATACACTCGTTGCTGATTGAAAGAAAAATAAAGTTAATTAAAATTTCATATTACTGTACTTGTTAAAAGCAATTACTGTATTCATCCTCTCGAATTTGAAAATGGTAGAGTAAAAAAGTTCCCACCAACAGTTATTTCATATCAAATAATATACAACCTGTCCTGCATGACCAAATTGAAGACTTCTGCCAAAAACTTAAAAAACAAATTTCAGAAAATAAAGTAATTATAGGCTTTATAATATTTTGCTGTTTAAATGTTGTTGAAAGTTAAATTGCTATTTTAAATTTTGTACAAAGTGTCATTGTTAGACATTTTAAACAGCATTTCATAAGCGGCTTATTACAGTATCTTAACAATACAGTCTTCGATTGACTCCTAGTTATAAACACATAAAAAACAATGTTACAATACAGTCATCTCATTTTGCAAGAACATGCAAACATGTAAAATTTATAAAAAAAACTTGAACGTTACTATAATTTATTATCTCTCACAATATTAATGAATATCAATTAATTGAAAATATAAAAAGAAAGGCTACATATAGGAAGACTGTAGGTGTGACCTCGTTACAACATGTGTGTTAATTAACCCTCTTACTCAGGAGCTGAAATATTGGCTTTCGTTCGTGGCCAGAAGCCAAAATATATGTATAAAAAGTGTATTTTTGTTACATATTTTTTAAGAGGAAATTTTTTTAGAGAAAAATATAGTTGCACATTGCAGTGAATCATGGGAATCTTGAACTGCTAGTAGACTTTTTATAACTCAGTTTTTTTATTGGTATCAAATTAAAACAATATTAATAAATTACTGCAAATTTCTGTCTGCAGACATTTTTCATGAATGTAACTCCGAGAAAGCTGATCCTGAAATGGTTATTAAGAAAATACAGTTCTGCCATTTGTCTAGAATGTGTTACCATTTCTTATGTTAATGTATTTGTGTTAATTTTTATGCTTGCAGATGAGTTTGATTGTTAAGTAAATGTCGTAATTGTTTGCCACATTTTAAATTTTACTTTCAATCTGCCATCTTACATACATACAAATACAAAACAGTACTCAATGCCACCAACCTCTACATACTGTAGTACTGTAATAGATAAGCACTACAAAATACTGTCAACAATGCAACCACAACACTGACAATGAAACACTCATTGTGTTTTTAAAAGTAATAATAAACTTAATGGCGAGTTCAAGACTTAGGAGATTACATGAGGATACAAAAAAAAAAAAACTTTTACTGACACTACAGTGAATCACGCTTGTTTCCAAGGTTAGACATACAAGCTATTGACAACATCAAACAAGAGAATGCCATAATATTAGGTTACACAAGGGAGGGGGGCAAATAGCATTAAACAAATGCAAAAAAACTTGTCACTCATACTTCTTCCAACTTTTTTATTTGAAAGTTCCCTTGCCCTTACACCCGTCTTACGTACTTAAACAAACTTCTCCATTCTCTAACAAATTGGTATTTTTTGTCCATATGTTTCGACCTCCTAGATGTAATCTTGTCACTCGCTAGGGAAATTGCATCTTAGTGTCCATGTACACACTGCACAGTTTCCGATGACCTCACGCAGGTCCAACTCCTCCCACATGCTCTTTACCCTCAATACTTATTTCAGTCCATCTGTGAGTGAAATATATTCGGCTTCCGCGGTTGAGTGCTGCACCGAACTCTGCTTCCTGGATGCCCATGCAACAACACTTCTGGCAAAGCAGGCCTCTGTACAACTTTCTATCCTTTACATCTCCGCCCCAGTCAGCATCTACGTAGGCAATGTCTTCTGCTTCTCATAGGTACAATAACTTTTGCTGTGCTTCAAATACCGAAGCATGTGCTGGACAAATGAAAGGAAGAGGCCTGGTATGGTCAAGCTGGCCAGAGAAAGCAGGCTTCCAGTGAGTTGCCGATATATATATATGTTCTCTGAGAATGGTGCGGTAGTTTTGTCTTCTTCTATAGGTTTGAGATCCAGAGGCGATGTCGCCCTTTTGCCATATCTGTTCAAAACTCCCGCAGTATCCCTAGATTTGGTCTACTGCTGCCCATAGATAGCATGTGTAACATTTGACCAAGCAGTCTGAAACAAATTTTTTCTCACCAATTTTTCTCAACAGACACAGGCAGACAACCTCATCTTGACTACAGGGCTATACATCTCTTCGTGATCACTGCTTGGAATTTGGCTTCATCCCTGGGCATCAAACTGAGCCTCATACTTCCCCCCCCCCCCCCTTTTTCAACACATGGTGTTGTCAGTCATACAGAAATTTCCGTATATGTATGGAAATTCCTCTTACGAGAAAAAAGTACTAATTTTCACTCCTTTACTCGGACATTAGAGCCCCGATTTAACGAATTTGGGGATAATGAAAACAGCGATTTAACAAAAGGATTTTTGGAACCTTCAAAAATTAACAAAAAAAAATACACAAAAAAATGTATTAAATAACTAAGTGACTGATAAAGTGGAATATTAATTAAAATGTAAGTCTGTAAAAATACTAGCACTTGTCGCAGTATATACTTACTCCGTAGAAAAGTTTAAACCATCCATCGAGAAACAAAAAAAAATTCATTAAAATTACTTGAAATCTTTGACCGCTGGAGTGATTTTGAGATAAGCACGCACGGGCACGGCCGAGCGAGTGACACGGTGTTGCGTAACAAGCACACGCCTAGATCCTTATCCTAGCGGCTGGCAACTGATCGAGCGTCTAGGTAGCCAGTCTCCACAGCGTGGCGGTGGACAGCGCAGGAACTAATTCACATTTAGTGCAGCGTGCTCTATTAATTCTATTACTGATAGAATGCAGTGGTGTCCAGCGTGATTATTTACTCTCACGTCTCGTGATAAAACAGACAAATTTATAAAAAAAAATTACGTACTGTAAAATTATTTATGCAGACTTTCTGCAATGAATTTATTACAGTAAATGTAAATAATTTGTTTCGCAATCGATGTTGCCTACAAGCTACAATGGCTGCCGCCACACGTATTTAATTCTTATTTTACAGTTGTCTCGCAAACTTTTAATTCAGTTTTTGTTGCAATTTTTTTTACATGGGAATTTCCTGAATTTTGTTGGTGGAGCAGGCAGGAAAGAGACGGAAATATTGACGGCTCGGCGGTGTTAGTCATCACTTCTCACGTGTTGATGGCGCACGCAATGACGGCTTAACTCACCAATCGCACGCTTCCCAAGCGTTCCACTGGGAAGTTTTTTCCATCAATTTTTTTTTATAGCTGTGGCTTATCTGTTGATGGTAAATGTGTTTTGTTATTGTTTTGAGTCAATAGACTTTTTAAAAATTACCTTACATTCCAACGAAACATGCCAAAGGATTCAACTTTTTTTTTTGGTTGGGGGGGGGGGGGGTTAAAAAATGTGTAGTCGGATTTAATGAAATATCGACTTAGAGAAAACATTTTCGGGTCCCGTGGCATTGCGTTAAATCGGGGTTCTACTGTATTTTGGTGGAAGGAGACTACACATTATTCTCAATTTTATTTATCATTAAACCCAGAGATATCATGTTTGTGGGTATTATTTCACACACACCAGTAAAGTATAGATTGACACTTAAATTGGAACACCCGCATGATTTGGGCTTCCTTATTCGCTCTGGTCTGCCCACAGATGGAGCCACTTCATTTTCTTTTTGGAAAGTTTCTGAGGAAGCCAGCTCACAATCTTCACCCATCTGTCTCATATGGGACAGTTCCATCTACGGCCTTGGATGGACACAGATTTTTGAGGGTGCAGGCAGTATTTAAGGCTTCGCCTAGAACTTGGTGGGCATACCTGACTGAATTAAGACGCATTGGACAATGTTCATTAAGGTTTAGTTTACCCGCTCAGATCTACCATTCTGTTATGGAATGCAAAGTGCAGACACACAATGCCGCATTCCTGCTTCCTTTAGGTAGTTTTCGAATTGGATAGTCCAATAGTCGCCTCCTCCATAAGTCTGTACGGCTTAGTTTTTTTGCCTTTTTTTTCTTCGAGTTCCACATGGCATTTAAATTTCTGGAAATGTTCGAAGACTTTGCTCATTTTCTTGATCGGCAAAACTTCCGGTATGGAAAAGTCCTTTGTAAAGGTTACAAAGTTTCTCACACTATCAACTCTGGCTGGATTTGACAAACTACATCGCTATGCACCATGTCTAGAACCTTGCTGGATTGGTTGTGGCTCACAGATAAAGGCTTCCTTTTCATTTTTTCCATGGCTAAACACTTCACAGCCTTCTGAATCCACACTCTTTATCATTTCACTGTCTGGTAACCTTTCCATATGGCCAAACCTTCTGTGCCACAACTGGGCTCTTGTATTCCTTGCAACTGTAGTTGTTTCTTAAGTCTGCGTCATTACAGTTTCAGTTATGTACATCCCACTTCCATTGTCATCCACAAACACTTTGAACATTTCTTAGTCTTTTTCACTTATTGCACGGATACAGCCATCCTTTATTACTAATGTTAGCCCCTTTTTTTAAAGGAGGTTATTACTTATGCTGGTAACGTACATGATATTAGAGAAACACAAAGTTCTCCACCTGCCATATTCATTCTATAATTTTACCGCAACAGTTCCACATCCCTCTACTCGTAGAGGGGAGTCGTCAGCCTTGGAAACAGGTTGCCTCTTAAAAAAGTTTTGAATCAGTCTCTGTGCAGCATTGTGTGCAATCCAGTGCGGTCCACAAGTCACTGGGATGAGCGACTGCCATTTGTCCATGGATATGATTTGTTGTCCGTCCCATGTACTACCATAAGAGCCAAATAGTTCGCAACAACAATGGATCATGTCTTCGGTACGCTGGTATGTTCAGATTGGCTTTTTGTACGATCATGATCACATGGTTCTTTTGAGAATCAAGGGCAGTTTATTGAGATGTCGCCTGTCTCGTTACATGCGAAATACATCACGTTTTCTCTGTCTGGACATCTCACAGCTTTTTTTTATGTTGACTTATTTGGATGAGTAGTTAAAAGTCTTTGCACATTGTCATGGACAAATATTGCCTTTCCTGCTGCTTTTATCTTTCGCCTCATCCTCTCTGTTCATTGATTTTTCTTCAAACAACAATTTCGCCTTTATTGTTGTGATGGATAGGACACTGGTGTCACCCTCCCTTTCAATACTCCTGACAAATCCTTTGTATTTATGAAATGATAGGCTGGCAAGAAGATGTTTTTTTTTTTTTTTTTTTTTTTTTTTTTTTTTTTTTTTTTTTTTTTTTTTTTTTTTTTTTTTTTTTTTTTTTTTTTTTTTTTTTTTGTAGTCTTTGAATTCAGTGCTGCTTGACTAGATTTTTCTGCCTAATTCTCCTTTCTCTTACAGACATTCGTGCATTTTCATGTCGTCGTCCTTATAAAAACTTACATACTTCAATACGAGGGTGGTGTTGGGAAACGGCCTGAACCTACTGTGCATAACCTCTAAGGTAGTCCACACTTCCTTTGCACCTGTACAAGTCCCTTGGTCTTCTACAAATTCGTCACTGACAAAGAGAGTTTACCTGTCAAATTAAGTAGAAAAAAGAGAACATCATCGTAATTGTACTTCACATTTTAAATTTCACCTTGTATCTGCATCTTACATGCATACAAAAGCAAAAATTCTAGAATGTTAGTCATAAGTGGGCAGAATTTTAAAATTTTAATAGCCGTAAAATTGAAGTTGTGCACGCCATTTAAAGGATTGGGCAGATGGTACCCTTATTATGCTTCATTTGATTATTTTTTAACATTTTTAGAATTGCAGTATATACACAAATAACCCTATAAAATATGCTCGAGAATTCTTTAAAGATTGTTAAATTCTTGACATGTAAGGAAAAATATTGTGAACATTTGTTTTCTTGCTCACGATAGGGTTCTTCTGAAATTCATTTACACTGGCATACAGCATGTACATATTTAATCAATATGCAGTTTCATAAGTTTGTAAATTTTTTTAATTTGAAGGACACAGATGTGTAAACAACTACCAGGATGACAGATAGCCTTTTTGCCTTGAATTGACTGTGATTTGAAGATTTTCAGCGTAAGTTCCGTGTCGGATATGCTGTATCTTGGATGTTGGTGTATGTATGTTGTATTTTGTACGGAAGTATGATTTCATACAGTGGTTTTGTGCCTCACTGTTGTCTGCAGTTATGTGTCATTGCCTGATATATGGAATAGAAACATCAAGTTTTAGGGAAGGTGTTCCCTCATCCCTCATAAATACCGTATGTTAATTGATGCTCTAAAATTATCAGTGAAAGTAAATATTTTAATACTGGCTTATGCCTTGATTAGAAATTGCAACATTTGTATATTTTTACACTACAGTAGAACCCTGTTATAATATCCGCTCTTATAACATTTCTCTGGTTATAATGTTGCCTCCATTTGATCCCCAAAATTATTTTATAATAGAAAATTATCCCTGTTATAAGGTTTCTCCAACATAAGACTTTTCATGGTTCCTTCAAAAGTGTTATGGTTCCACTGTACGTATTACGTTTGCGAATTCTCTAACCACTGTGTTTCTCAGCACTGACATTATAGTTGACCGAGCATAAAAAACTTGCTTATTTATGGAAATTACTACACTAGACATCTTTATGGTTTACGTAATTTGAAAAAAATATATTAAATTAGTATCTGGCAGTTTGCAGTTTCCTTTAAAATGTTGTGTATCTTGAAAAGGTTTTAATCTCACTAGACTCTTTAACGAGTGGTCTATAGAACATTAAGACAGTATTTGAGTTCTGTCCATGTAAAGGGCCAGCATTTCAATTCCAACAGCTCGTAATATGTAACTGATTCTTCCGGGAGGGTAGAATGCCAGTATTTCATACTTATAGATTATTACATTGAAATAAATTTTACAATTTTTTATTACTAAGCACAGGAAAATCCATCAGTTTGAAATTATCACATATAATGTAACATAATATGGTTTTCATTAATCATTTTGCACATTCTGAAATTTTTAACCCAGTATTTTCATAATTTTGAGGTGCAAGCAAGCTACGTAATAGATAAAGTAATTATTTTAAGAATAGTGGTTATGAGTAACAGAAACAAGCTAATACATATTTATGATTCTACTTTCTTCGTCATACCCGACTAAGGCTGGAATTCATAGTGGTAATATAAGTGGTACTTGAAATAAGTGCTACTTATATCTGTGCTTAAGTACAGTTTTCAATTCATAGTGCTAGGAATAAGTATTGTAGTGCTGGGACGAACTCAAATTTCTATAACTAACCGAACTTGTAATATAGTCCTCGAACCAAACTTGAACCGAACCTGCCAATTATTCACTGAACTCAAACTAAATGGTTACCTAGTTTATTATTGCAATAAAGAAAAATATTTGACACTTGACATTTCTTAAAAAGCTAAGCTATAAAAGACATTCTTTGTTCATCAATATATAATATACAAATATCAAAACACCAACCTGTTTGGTCACTGTCCATTTATTTGTTTCTAAATACTAGAAAATTAACTTACACACAATATACCACTTGATTTTCAGTACCAGACAACATACTAGCTAGGAGCTAATATTTTTCCGGACAAAGTCAAGATTCAAGTTTGAGAAACGCACTTTCGTACAAAAACATATTTGTGAGTGTAAATAACACACTGCTGATGCCATGCGTGCATCACACAAACAGAACAAAAATTGTGCATGTGGGTGTGGCGACGCCATCTTGTCTATCGTATCACACTATTGATCACCACTCTAATATAGACTTTTCAAAGGAAGAGGTTGGCAACCGTTTTCTGTACCGATGTAAACAATACATCACATATTCTTACGTGCTTGAATGTTATGTGGGATACATTTAAGTGAGAGTTTGTTTAGAAGTTCGTTAATTAAATTACTTTTAGTTTGCAGATTTTCAAACTGAACTCCAACGTTTGATTTATTCTTCGAACTGAACTCGAACTATTTTTTTGTAGTATTTTTTCTCCAAACCGAACTTAGCCTATAAGTTTGGGTTCGGTTCGAAATTTGAACGTTCGACCCACTTCTAAAGTATTGCTTTTTGTGACTGCGTCAAGTAATGCTTCATTAAGTATTACTTCAAATAAGTACTGCTTAGCATGTATTCACAGTCACAAAATAAGGGCTATAATCAAATAAGCATTGCTTATCCAAGCATATAATTAGTCCTTTGTCAAGTCTGCTCCCTAGGTGTCTTAAGTACAGGATTTGTGTGTAAGAAATAGATTATGTAAGGGATTCCTTCCTTCACATTGACATGTCATTCCACATATTGAATGAAACGAGACATTAAAAAAGTTAGGCATAAAATGTACAAGAAACAAAACTGAAAATAAAAATTCAACAGACACAGTTACGAAAACATAACCTCATTTCTTAACCTTTTTTTCAAACACAGTCTTCGTGTTTTGGTTCCTTAAAGAATTTTGTATGGTATTCTATCCCTGGAAATGATGTTTTATTTGTAGATTCCATTTCAATATGAACTCAATATTTTTTTACATTTACCTATATATTACAATGAAATATTTACAGATTGAAAATATTTAAAATCCACCTATAATAGGCCTAGGCCTTTCTAGGTCTACAAACATACACCCAGTGAATATCTACACAATAACAGCAGTTTCTGTTAGGACGTATTTATAAAAACAAGAATAATAATATTTTAATTGAAGTGAACTAAATTTAGTGTTGCCTATAACCTAAATAATTTTTCGTCAAGTGGTAGCATGACAGGTTGGAAGCTTACACAAAACTAATTATGTGATCACAACATTCAATTTTAGTACACAAGATCGTTCACTTTATCTCATCATACTCGAGAATCGCAAATATGTTCAAAGTCTGTTCTGTGATAGGTTATGGCATCAGTTGGTAGGCAAAACACGTCCGGCAGGCCGTTTATAAACTGTATTTCAAACGCAGCATGAGATGTGGTCAAGAACATGTTCAGGATGTATGTATAACTTAAGAGCATTTCATTTTAAGTCAGTAACAGATGCAATGTTAGGACCAACTTGTAAAAACCAGCATTATATTAACTTCATTGAAGCAAACGAATAGACACTTGCTAACATATAACAAAAAAAAAAAAAAATCTGTCACGCGCAACGTGTACGTATCAATAATATGGTGGAAGTTCCCCAGTTTTGAATTTGACAGAAAGCTAATCATAAGATCACAACATTGCAATTTTAGCACACTTTACCACTGCATTCACAAAAATTAAATGTGCTCGAACCCAGCTTTGTGATACGAGGTTATGTTGTCAGTTGGTAAGCAAAATAGGTTCGGCAATAATAAGTGGCATAGTATATGAACGTTAATTTCGTCATAATTTACATTTGTACGCTGAATATCAACTGAAACAGAATTAAGTAAAGTAGTATTCTAATTAACAAATATGCAGCACATGTTCCATGAAAACGATATTTTTCATCGAGTCGAGTTATGAATGTAATTTTTTATTTCACAGTTAGCAAACTGCATAGATACAAAAAATATATTAGTAACACATTAACTAAAATGTTTCTAATCGCAGTATTATTTAATTTTGAACATGTATTAAAGTAAAAGAAACATACTTTCAAGTGTAATTGACAATTCAAACGTAACCAAATATTTAATTACTTTAGAGGACTGCTGTAATTCAAATACAAGTTCAGTTGTCATGTTGGTACAGATATTGTAGAGATTACTTATTTGGTTACTTCATCTAGTACAACTTGGCCTATATAAGTATTGCTTAGAGAATAAGCATTACTTCACGAAGTACTACTTATTTACCAAACAAGCCTTTGACTGTGAATTCCAGCCTAAGGAACACGATTGAACTTATTTAGCCTTTTTCTTCTTCTCCCAAAATCTTCATGATTGTTATACAGCAGTATGCACATTGATGTGGACCACTAGTTCATAGAACTTAGCTAGCTATGTTAAAAGTTAACTACTAATTCTGATTTTTCAAATATCTGCCTTGTTATTGTCATGTATTGTAAGTTCAAGGACAAGTCATATTCAAAAGGTCACAGGATTTTACTAATTTCAGTAGATACATGTTTTCAGTCACATAATGTTCGACAGCCAACTACACACCATCTCCATATCAACCACTTCCTCTTCTTTGTGTCTATAAACTAAAATACAACTCGTCAACTTTTTGGAAACACTTCTACTTTATAAGCTTTATGGATGGGTTGACCAAATCCAATAGTCGCTTAACCTACAGAATCTAAAAGTTTAGTTAATTACAGTTTTTTGACACAACAAAATACAGTCTTGCTACTTAAACAAGCCACAGTTCCTGAGAAATTTGTCTTAGTTGTGTTGTTGTCGGATTGTCAAAATAAAGATTTCAACCTCTAATAGTAGGACTTTTTCTGAAGAAAATGTTATCCGAAAAGTTTAGTACCATCATCTTGTTTACAAAATGATAAAAACTGTACTGTATTTTGGTATGTTTATGGCACACCAAAAATGTTTGTAAAAAATTCAGGAAAATGATTTACTTATCAGGCTTCATGTGATAGTGCAAATGCTGTCTGGGGTTACAACACAAAAAACTACAGCAACATCAAACTTAGTCAGTTTACTGTTTGTCAAGTCACACTGGGTTAAGGCCTCACTCTTTAGTTTTACAGTGGTTTCGAAAGTATTATTTTAAACACAAATTAATAAATACATCAAAATTTTATTCTTACAGTTTTAACTCTAATATATCATTTGTATGTATCTGAATTTTTCTATTGCATTACACCAAATTAATATTTTAGATTTTTGCGTCCGAAATATCACAAACGTTTATTGCGTTGTGAAAATAAGCCAAAGTGAAACAAAATAATTTTTTGCTAGCAAATGGTACATTATTTTAAAAAACCCTGTGGCAAAATTGTGTATCGTATGACTTGTACTTAATATTAATGTGTATGTCACAAATGAGAAAAGGTGTTTATTTATTGTGCACCAAGTTACTAAACTCACTTTAAGAAAACGTCTCGTGTGGCATTCACCAGCTTGCAACACATACTTTTTATTCAAAGGATAGGGAGAGAACAGAAGACTGCAGAAGTGCAAACGTTTTCTTTAAGTACATGTTGCTCATGCCAGAAGATGTTTTTATTTACTAATGTGACTGATGACTGTTTACAGGGTGGCCACCGAAATTTTGAAATCTAATTCCCTGACTTTTCCAGGTTTTCCCTGGCCATGAAAAAAATTTTCCCTGACTAGCAACATTTCGCAAAATTTACATGTGATATTTATTTGTAGTACATTTACGAACAAAAAATACAAGCTGACATTGTTTTAGTGTGAAATGAAATTGTAAAATATAACTTCGTACTATAGGATCAACAAAAATAATAAACATAGACTATGAAACATTTGAAAACTTTAACTTGAATTGATGAATCAGGAAATATCATCTGCATCACAGTCACATCACTTGCTGCACAGCGGAAAGACTTATGAGGTACAATAATTTGCATGCACCACATTACTTCAGCCCTTGATACATTTTCATTTAAAACAAAGGTCTTCAGCCCAGAAGATTGCATTTTACTTACAGTTGCACATTCCACCGCAGACTTTTCACCTATCACATCACTGCCAGGAACTGTAGTAGGAGTACACAAGGAAGAAGGTGGTGAATTAGAATTACCACAGGGCACAGTCTTTGGCTTACAAGAAAAGTACATTTCCAAATTACTACTCTTACGTTTTGACTCTTCCTCAACTTGCTTGTGCTTATCACCATTCATGTGACTTGTAAGGGCACGTTTTCCCATGTTGCTGAGGGAAAAAGTTTTCTGGCATAGTGAGCAACGGGCATGATTACTTCCAGTTTTAGGACGTTCCAACCACAATGCAAATCTTTCATCTCGAAGCCAATCTTCTTTGAAATTTGTTATTTTTTTGGGAAACGCCATGTTGTTTCAAAGTTGCAATAACTGAAATGAATAATTTTACTAATTCTTTTCACGTGTCAACAAGAGAAAAAACTGCATTACAATTAGTTAGCCAACTCACTATCCAACAAACACATTTGGCCTTTCGAAATCTTATTTCCGATGCAAAGTCACTTAAGTTATTGAGTTTATGTGTAACACTTTTAAACACTCCGTATTAACACTAACAGCAAGCAAAAATACATTCTCGTGAAACACGAGCGAATCCAGACAGCGGCTGGCCGTGGCAAAAAAAGAAAACCAAGAAGTCAACATGGCATAGCGTATTTTATGCGAACATCAATACGTTACAACTTCATCGAAAACGTAAAATTATTCGGTTTGATCATTACTTTCGTATTAAAGTCAATAATATTTATTTAATCATCACGTTAACACAAGCAAAGAACGCACAGGTTAAACAATCACGTATATTAAACATAAATAGACGCCATCTTCTCGTCACTTTCGATACTCTCGAAACACTCCTAATGCGGTTGAAAATCGATTCTTTCGATTTAAATACAGTCGATTTATCGAATCAAATATGTTTTTGTTACGGTAAACGTCAAAATTTCACATTTTCCCCGTGATTTTGCACCGAATTGACAAATTTCGCAATTTAAAACTAAAATTGAAACTTTCGCTCAAATTTCGCGATTTTGTGCATCGTAAAAAACACTTGTCTCTAGCTATAACACACAAAATTTAATACACAGTAGATGCTAAACTTTTCCCTGACCTCTACGAAAAATCCCTGACTTTTCCAGGTTTTCCCTGACCACATTTGAAATCCCTGACAATTCCCGGTTTTCCCTGCCCGTGGCCACCCTGTGTTTACATTTACTACTTTACATAGTTGGGGAAGAAAAATTTTTAATAGAAATATCTGGTATGTAAGCAGCAGTCCATTTTTTGTGATTTTTTAAAAATCATATGAACATAATTAAAAAAAAAAAAATAGACATCTTTGTGAATGAAATAACATTCCAGCTAGCGTAAATAATTTTGGAACATTTTATTTTGAATATTTTTGGAAAATATTATAAAGCAGTATTTCCTAGAAGACTTGAGGAAATCTTGCAGAATAGCAGGTATGCATGACCACTTATGACAGCATAAAATGTTTTGGCTGAAAAAATTTACACTAAATAGCAGAATAATTATTTTCAAGCAGAAATTTATGAATTAAATTACAGTATACTCTATGAAGTTCATACAGTTTTGTTTCTAAATTTTAATTACGGTTTTATTCAAGGGCAAGTGCAAGTAAATACCTACAAAATTAAATTCACATAGAATCTTATTTATTAATTAAGACACTATCACTGTACATAGAATGTGTTGTGGATAGCTGTGAATGCAGTGAGCAAACTGAGTACGTTGGCTGACAGACTGAAATATGACGAGTGCTCAAAGTTGTATGCATGATTGCTGCTTACATAATGCAAAGCCAGACAATATGTTTGTAGACCACTGTTTGAAATTGTTTTTAAAAAATTGTCATCACTTTGTTGTACTCATGCTGTGCATTTACACTTTGTATGCTTGCTCTTGGTGTGGTGCAGTGTGGAATGATGAAGATGTTGTAAACAGTTTTTGGAGAATTGGTTCTGCTCTACCTTATCTATTTTTGTTATGTATTGTTTATTGTTTTTGTATTATATGTACAGATATTAAATTGTGAATGACTGGAAAGTAAAAGACTTTTTCAAAAAATATTTACTTTTATTCATTTTAAGTCCTTAAGATGTGAAATTAAGTCACCCTCTATGTACTGCACTTGTGAAAGTCTTTCTGAGAATTTTGTGAAAAATTTCTTAGAAGAAATTCCTGTCAGGTTGCCTCTGCCAACCAACCCCTCAAGGTTTCTACTGTCAAAACTATGAATCATATTTTAGCTACACTGCTGCCAACTCAAACCTTATTAAGGTAAATTACCACAGTGTGCTTATCAAAATACTACACTACTGAAAATAAATATAATTTTTGGGTATTTTTAAAATTAGGGTCATACAGACAACTCCCGATTTAATTACCCGGGAATAGGATAGTTATTTCGGAGGAGTCGTTATTAGAATTTTGATAAATTTTCGGTGATCCCCGACCACTAAAATGTCGGCATTTACAGTTTTTTATTATTGAATCGGCATTCACTCATCTTTGGCGCAAAAATTACGTGTTATTTATAAAATGATTCACATTTATTTTGAAAAGCAAACACATTGTTTTTAAAAGTATGCCATTGAAGTGGATCTACTACCTTTGTTTAGTTCAATATAAATCATAAACGTTGCCAATAACATAAATTCTTGCATCCGCAACGTCCATTTTGGGATGTTACTTTCAAAAATGCCTCAATGAAGTTAAATGAAATAGTAATATTTGTCAGTAGAGTGAAGTATTTTGAATAAATAGGTACATTAGAAGCGGATATATGACCTTTCTTTTGCTCAAAATTAAGCAAAAACGTTGACGGCAATATAGATTCTTGCGCCCGCAACGACCGTTTTTGGAAGTTATTTGCAAGAATACTGCAACAAAGTTTACTGAAATAGTAATATTTTTCAGTAGAGTGAAGTATTTTGAATAAATAGATACACTGGAAGCGAATATATGACCTTTGGCTCAAAATTAAACATAAACGTCGCAGACAATATAGATTCTTGCGACTGCAACAACCGTTTTTGAAGTTATTTGCAAGAAAGCCGCAATGAAGTTTATTGAATTAGTACCCAATTTTTTTTTCAATAGAATGACATATTTTGTATAAATGATACTCTGGACATGCATATACGACCTTTCTGTAGATCAACATCAAGCATGGATTCATGATAATGAAACACAAATATCGTCGGCAAAGTGCCAGCAATGTCGGCATTTCGAAACTATTTACAAGATACTATCGCAATGTTGTTAATTGAAATGGTCAAAATATTTCAATAGGATGAATGTATGTCATGGTTGACATCCAAGACTTTTCTTCAACATATTACGCACAAACTTTGCCGGCAACGGTAATTCTAGTTGGCACAACATACGTTTTGATAAAGCTGTTTGCCTCTGGGACCTCTTCTTGGCAGCGAGCGACCACACACAAACGTGTACGATAATTTGTGTGCGCAAGGACCTGTCTGGAAACTGGTTAGTTCAAAAACAACATACTTGACGTGTCTAACCTATGTCACTTGTGCCACTTTTGACTACTATCTAGTCACAGCTCCTGAAGCACACTCAGCAGATAGGACGTGATGATAACACTACTCCCTTTGTTTTGAAATTCTTTCCCTTCTCAAGCTCGGTCGGCCGTATGAAAACAATCTGCTTGTATAATGATTCTACTCTCTGACAACGTACATGGAGAGGGATTTGATACTCAGTTTCAATTTGTTCACCAACAGTAAACCATTACAAACATTAAGATGTTGATCATTTTTAATAAACTTGGATAACACATTTACAGAACAACATTAAACAGACACAATGTTGTTTCACATTTTCTTTTCACCGACGTATAAAAGTGTATCCACAGCTGTTAAATTATGAACTGTCCTGCTTTCACTTTTTAGAAGAAGAATGATTTATAAACTTTACTGTGTATACATCATTAAATTACATTATGGTACGTAATTACATTTAATAGATTTTAGTTAATAAATGGAAAACATAATAAAGCTTAAATAAACACATCATAATATCACAGGCAGAAAGACAGACTACTGTATCCAAGGGGACGAGAAATTAGTGGCAAAAAAGTTACAGTGCGCACATGATGAAAAAGGGGTGAGCAAACTGCCTTATTGGAGTGGTTGGCTGGTGGAGGGAAAGAAGCGGGCGGGTCGCCGACCGGCCGGGGGATGGGAAGGGGCATTCGGGCCGGCTGGCTGGACATCGCGTCGTGTGGGAGGAAGAGGCAGCAATGTATATTTTTAGAACACACACACAGTACAGTTTTCGAGAAATAACTGCAACCATTTGTGGCCATAATAAATGCAACACCTTTTTCTGCTATTTTCTTAGAATTAAATTTTTTTTAATTTCCCACGGTTCCTGGAAAAAGGGTCGTTACTTCGAGAGGGTCATTATTCCCGGGGTCATATAATCGAGAGTTTACTGTATAATTAATTTTCTATACAGTAGTAGTATTAACTTTTTTAAATTTTGTATTGACTGTAATTTGTGTTATTCTGTAATATAAATTTTTTAATGATAGTAAATTTCATTTTTCATTTCAGCTATACTTTCTAGTTACTTTAGTTACAAGCCGATCCAAATCAGGATACAGTGATGTGTCTTTTCCCTTTAGCCAACGTAAGCTGCTGTGCTTGACATTTCTTTGTTCCTTGTTCTCTCGCACTGCCGACTGTGCAGCACGTGTTGTGGCGCATGTTACTGCAGTTAGCAGCATGCGATTTCAAATAAATTTAACGCTTTAAATAGTACATCATAGTCATGTTACTGTCCCCTTGTATGTCGTTGGGATGCAGCTGTTTGAGTTGCTTGTAGCGTCTAGCACTGGTGTTTGCAATTGTCTTCTGTTGTTCTGTTCCCCCCTTCCACCATCTTATTTGCAGTTTTCCCAGCACTCTCGTTCTACAGCTAGTGCAGTCACGACATACATTTGTAGTGTGTGTTTCTGGGTTATGTTATGTGAAAAGTAAGTAGCTTATTATGGCGTATTTCATTGTATTCTCACGGAGTATTTTAGTAGTGATTTGTTTTGTTTTATTGGTCATCTTTCACATTTTTAGATCTGATTTAGTGTTCATTCCCTTGTGACACAGCTGCCGTCTCAGCTCACTCCCCTAGAGCTGAACGATGATGGTCACGTTTGCTGAGATGCTGTGGCTGCTAAGTGTCTGATTTGTACTTGCCCGGATGCTCGACGGTGAAATTACTACATCATTGAATTAAATTAAACTGCAACCTTAACAGTATGGACAATATCTCCAGGAAATCCTTTAAGTGAAAAGGGAAACTTTCCTAAATAAAATTGAATACTTGCTGATCTGCACTTCTCTATATTTTCACAGTATGGCTTTTGTATCTAACATAACTTGTTGCAAGATACATTTTTTTATTACAATTCTCTGGCAGCAGGCTACTACTGGCTTCAAAAAAAGAAAGACAATGAACTTAAGATTTCTTCAATAACAAACAAAATAAAATTTAACCAAAATTTTGGGCTACACACTACCGCAAGTTCACCACAGAATACTTTGCATACCAAATTCACAATATCATAGAGGAAGTAAAGTATTCAAGAGTGGACACGGCCATGTTAACCAACGAGACACTAAAAAGGGGGCATCATTAACCAGCAACTTCGGAAACAAAAACTTTTAGTTTACAGGTTGGCAACAAAAATACGTTACCTAACCTCCTGTTCAAATTTTTTGGGAAAGTATAACATTTGTACGCCCGTTCTGCACGTGAATGAACAGAATCACAATTAATTGTAGAACAGGGGTACCTCTTGATCTTCCCCATTATAAAATTTAACTAGAATTATTCCACAAACACAAAAACAATATACGATTCGTAGCCATCACGAGCAGTCCGAGCAGTCACGAGTCTCATGGTAGACAACTTAACCGAAAAGTTATTATAATTGAAAATGTGTATTACTATAAATAAATAAATAAAAATATAATATATATGCAATAAATGCTTGACACCCTAGTATCATAAATCACCAAACATTGTCTATATATTACACATAATGTTTATTTTGTAATGTTGTCGGTGCATGATGCCCTTCAAATTAGTAGCCCTAGCCGCCCTATTCTGTGTCCACCCCCTGCACAATATTTATCTCAACATACAAGTGGTCCGACTACATAACGAATAATGTAGAGGCGAAGCTTTCACAACATACTAGTGGCTCTTTCCCTACTTACTTCAGAGGTTACAATACTTCACTGCTAATACTTGTATGTATAAAACTGAATACAATACAAAGTGACAACAAAGACTCCCTAATTGCGTCAGCACCCCTTTGGTTTCCCTGCGCAGCCTCACTTCATTACCGCGCCTTCAAGCCTTCCGCCCTGCTCAGCCATTTTTTCAAGACTGCCTTACATGGTATTACTGATCAAGTAAACATGTCCGTTCCCGACTGACGACACAAGAGTTCTTCCCAACTCCCTTCCTGTGGCGAACGTGCGCTGCTGTTGAAGCCACATGGTGGAGTGATACACCAGGATCCAACTTCCTTCAAATAATGGTCAATTGAGATTTGTAATGATTGAAATTTACGTTAGCACGATTACTGGCAATTTTATACATCATTTTACCACACAATAACCACAAAATGTTCATTAGGTTTTTTAATTGGGGACCTGCTGCATCATCAAATTGTCAAATAGTCCTGTGAAGTACCACCTTTCCAGAGTCAGGTTGCACACTGCCCTACCACTCACGAAGCTACTTGCTGACCGAGCAGCATACCAGCACACCTCTGTATGTGCTTCCTCGCGTCTGAACTCTGACCTGTCAGATCACTCACATCCCAGACGAGGCTAGCTCAGAGCTTAACGGAAATTTCCAAAATCCTAAATGAAGCCAAAAACAAGAAAATGTTACTTAGAAAAATTGTTTAAAATTAAATTATATTTACAATGAGTCTAAACATTATATAAAACAAATAAAATTGGCCCATAAAATGTATTACTTCCAAGCTCTTGTTAGCAGTTAAATTTTAATTTTGAATAAAATGTTAATTTTAATTTCTCTACTAGCATCCCCAACTACTATGTTGGATCCCGCAGTATAAACCCTTACAGATGATTAACTTGGTATAATTAAATTGTTACAAAAAAATTAATAATCAAGTATTACTGTATAAAGAAAGTTGAAATTACTATATGGTATGAAACAAAGTATGGACTATGTGCCAGTGCACGTCACAATTATTATGCTGAATTGTTCTTTTATAAATCTGAAACAAATTATTTTAAGTAAGGCACATAATTATTACAATAGAAATATTCTTGGTGGCAAGAACGATCACAACACATTGTTTCTAAACTTTAGTTCTAAACATTAAATGCATTTTAAAATGTGGGAAACAGGTAAAATCAGTCAATTGTACTGTAACCAGGTCCGTTTATATTCTAAATAAATTTATAAAAAATAAATTAAATTATAAATACTTTTCTCATTCATCATTTCACTGCTGAAATTAACTATGCAGAACACCTTAAACACTGTACATGAATCAGAACATCAAATGTTTGGTTAATTTTCATGTTAATACAGTGTTGAACATTTCTCATTACAGGGATCATTCTGTGTTCCGCCTCAACGAAGTCATCAGTCGAAGGTAAGACAGTACTGACACAGTCTATCGCTGCACCAGTCCCCGAGTCACAGTAGCTGAATAGAGTGAGTGTTTGGTCTGTTATTTTATTGTTCTCATAGAGAAAATATCCTCAGTTCATATTAAGCTTAACCATAAGCTGTAACTTACTACATACATAGCTACAGATTTGGTACATCTGTTAATAATTAAACTCCAGTGGAAATCACACATACAGATATATAGACAAACTTATTTTTCATGACAACACACAAATTTAATTCTTTTGTACAAGTACTCAATTTTACAAGGTCATTCTCAGGCACTGTGAGGCCTAATCCCCATTTTCCGAGTACTCAATTTTACAAAAAGACGCTTTTACGAGGGCAATAATGAGCACCATGAGGCCTTGTAAAATCAGGGTTGTACTGTATAGTACTTACTAAGGTGAAAAGACTTTGATGTATTTCATTAATCTTATATGGTTTTCTAAATGCTAATTAGAGAATTTTTATCACAATGCGAGCTATATTACTCTTTTTTTCTCCCAGCCCTTCTACTTAACATACTTGGTACATTATGCAGTGCACTAAAATAGTACGCTCAGAATGTGGTGGGAACAGTCACACATTGCTTGTAGACCTATACAATAGGGTTGGGTCTTAATCCTTGCAAGGTACAATATCAAAACATAACTTTCCCCAACCAAAATTTAAAATGATGACTTTCCAACTACAACTTTTACTGGCAAAAGATAAAAGTAACTTCACAACACTAGAAGAAAACAGATATGATAATTTAGTACAGCTGTGAGAACAAGCAAACAACAAATTTTAAGCTTAGCAATTTTTTCATCTTACCAACGATCTGTAAAATGTAGTTTTATACCAGTAACATTTAAATGAAAAAGAAAAACAAGCTAATGTTGGAAAGCCTGGTTTTGCTGTACTTTTAGTTTATCTTTGGCCGCAGACAATCCTGCACCTCATGTAGAGTTTTGTCGATTTATTCTATGCACCATGTAAATATCACACTATGCAATTTAATTTTTATTTAAAGATGTCTGACTTACGCTTAGTATAAAACTGTAAGTTTGTAATCTATTTGTCACGGACAGCATACTGACCAGATCTAAGTGAGTATCGGTAGGCGCACTAAGGTCCTTGGAGTACAGAGTGTCCAGCAAAAGTGGTATTTCAAATTCCAGTACATTTCCCATACATTTCCCACATTTCCTGAGAAATTCTAGTACAGTGCTTTAAACGTGATACAATGTTAACTTTTGTTACCCAAGCAGACTAACGATAACCATACAATTTTTATGTTACTTACAGAGGTGGCGAAGGTGTACAAAAATATTATTTGTCTAGTATTTAATTAAAATAATTTCATTACACAGATTTGTAAATTGATTGAATTGTTGAAAGTCCTCTTTTGTTGCATCTGAAGGTTCGGTCCATGTGAACAACACCAAAATACTTATGAATAGAATTGTGGGAATAATTTATAAAACATGAGGGACCAGCACAATATTATATTTATTATGGTTTATACATTCTTAAATCAGATACGTTTCTTGGAAAATATGTACATGCAATAAAAAGGAACAGTTAAAGGTTATATTACCCTCCAGGATTTTTCACGTAGTCCTAACACATTACAACTGTTAGCTAAATTAATTTACGTCTGTTAGCTAAATCTATCTACGTCACATTTTACGAAACAACATACTGTACACATAAATAATATTCGGTAAAGGACACAAGTGCTGGGATAAATATTTCAATTTTTAATTATAACCTAATTACCTTGAATATATTCATTCGTGTTTTGCATCTATATTTCCTATTTGTAAGCATAACAATTTTATCCTTGTTATTTTCACTGTTTTTGCTGCCGATAAAATTAATGCTGCATTTTGCCATTCATTCCTGGCTTTTTCATACAGCGCATGATGAAAATTTTTGCCATTTCCGGAGACATCAAATGAGTCAAATTACACATCACAACTTCATCGGAGTCGCAACAATATTTGTACTTATTTCTTGCAGTCGGAAAAAAATGTTCAATCTTTATTTATAATTATAATGTTAAACAACATAAAATAATTACCAAGTACCACTGAAAACAGGATAAATAAACTCATTCATTAGAAATAACTAAAATTGCAGCATACCTTCCAATTTCTTGATGACTGACAACAAAATGATCGGTGGCAGAGAAATTTCCGCAGAAAAGAAAAATTTCAAGTACATTTCCCGCACATTCCCGAGCCCGAAAAATTCACGTACAATTCCCGTACTTCCCGCAATTTCCCGATCGCTGGACATCCTGGAGTAACAACTTGAGAGAAGCAGCACCGGGTAAACAATCAACAATGTCTGTTAAGAATAAAAGGTTCCCCAAGCAGATTGAAAAAAAAAAGTTTACTAACCGCCAAAGGGAAGGGTGTGTTGGTTGACACTGCTCTACCTCGTTACTGTAACCACCAACTTCAAATTCTTGACTGAATGAGCTTTATCTGGCTCTAACCCATTTAATTCCATAGCTTTAGATCTAGCGTTCCATAACCCAACAGAAAGGCTGATGCCCAGACATAACTTCAACTCTTACAACATAACATCACACACACAAAAAATTAATAAATAATAATTTTTTTAGTAGACGTCGCTAAAGAATAAAATTAGAAACGCAAAAAAAAAAACTCTTCTGTTGTCCATTTCACCTGAGACACCATCATAGACACTAACCTGATTCTGACGTTCTCAGCTGCTACATACCTTACTATCCAGCTAGTAGTGATGTCCTTCGAACTGCTGCAGCCCTGGCACTGCCGTTGCTCTCAAGGGTGTTCTCAGCACTTTCTGCCGCAGCATCGGCACTCCCGAAGTTATGGCATTGCCACTGGTTTCTCCCCTACTTCTCCCGGCGAAGTTCTTGGGTCCTAGCCCCCCCCCCCCCCAGGTACTTGGGTTCCAGCAACTGGCCTAGTCCCTGTTTGTTGGCGTCAGAGGCCGCCTTCCATTATTCACTAAATTCACTGACCAGTGTTTTCATGGATGTCTGCTATTTTTCTGATACTGTTGAGGAGCACTGATAGTCACTGAAGGTCGGTTGATGGTAATATCCTTTACTGAGATTCCTGTTTTTACTGACGCTTCAGAGCATCAGTGTTGTCAGGAAAACAATTTTTTTGGCAAGAAGTGATCTAATGGTAGGACAACGAATCTTTTTTTAAGATATAAGGGCCGAAACAATAATCTATTAATTTATATACAGTGTATGTTATGCATGTGTACTTACATTTATTTAATGTCTGTTTATAGTTATAGAAAAATTTGTCATTTGCAGTTTAAAAAGTTTAAATAGTATTAAGGAATTGAATCATACCTCGTTACATATTTAAAAATAATTGCTTGACAAACATGAATACACGCGATATTAAGCTTCATTGTGAAAAAAAAAAAAAAACCTAACCAGTCATAAGTTGTGCTATACTGATTTCATTTTAAAAGTAAATACAATTACACAACGAACAAAATGAACAATGGATGTTTATCGCCAGGATAATATCAACGAGAGATGCAAGAGATGTAGCTGCCAGGCAACGCAGATGCAGTAGTGTTTACTGATTTAACGTTGTGATGATATCGATATACTGGCGGAGAAATATTTAGCTGTTTACTGAAGACTGTTCCCATATTGCTAACGGACACCGGCGAACTGTCAGTGTTATCAGTGCTGTCAGCAGAAAACTGAAAAAGGCCAGAATATGTGAGGTGTCTCCGCTTAACGTTCCAGACAACGTCGCCACTAGTTGAACGTCGAGGTTAGGTAAATTCTTAGAGCTCCAGTTAGCTGATAGGTTATTAGGTAGAGGCATAAACTTTTACTCTATACCTCCCCCGTTATCATAAAGGTTGGTTTCATGAAGTAACAGTCACGTAATCAGGTAACTTTCCATTTATTTCAGTAAAAACATCAAATTTCCACTTATTTTTTATTAACGTTTGCAAAAATGGTGGGTCAGTAACAACCACAAATGAAAAAAAAATAAAATTACTCTCAAAGTTTGTGAAGTGTCCAGTCAGCTACCATGTCCAATTTTGACCTTAGCACAAAAAAAAAGACAGTTGCTTACTTTTAACCGATTTAAAATTTAAAGTGTTGACTTGGTAATTGGATCATAGTTATGGCACTAACCCTAGATACCTGCCACCTTAGTATAAAAAATAAAGAAACTTTAGATGCCCACTAGCCTCTCCACTGTTCCCAGGGTCAGCCCCGCTGCGCCCTCGCGACCCGTTCACGTCTTCCTCGCTCTGCCATCTCTACACGACTATTAACTCCTGGATGGTCACCGGTCACGGTAGCTAAGGTACTCCTCGACGGAGTGATACGAGATCCAAGTCTACCAGCAACTGTAAAATTCCATTTATAACCTATAACATAAAGTTTCAAATATTGACTCTATAGTGTTTACATTAAAATAATAAAGTATACAGACACAAATACATTAATTGGGGATGAAAGATGCACATCAACAGAATGGAACTACTTTCGCGGCTCAATACCCTAAGCAACCACGTGAAACGGCTGAACACCGTGTGTCAACAACCTACGTCATGGCAATCAACCATAATGTTGGCGCCAGAAATCCTACAGCCTGGAGAAGCTTGCAACACAAGAAGTTACTCACTTCTCCAGGGAAATTTAATAAACTACTAAAAACTGCCAAAACTCAAAAAATAAGAAAAATACAAGAAAAAGTTATATCAACAAAATTAATTTCAATTCTACCGTGGTCAATTTGAAACCAAACAAGCCAGGAAAAAAACTTTACTCTAAAATTCCCAACTGGATATTATATTCGAATTTTTCAAACTGAATTAAAATTACTTATGTCCCCAATTACTAAGTTACTGAATCCTGTTGTATCATTCCAAATAGTTAAGCCTACGATACTCAGGAAGTCATGAACACAATTACTTTAATATACCCCTGAAAACTGACTACAATACTTCATTAGTTTAAAATGCAAAATTGGTTTTTCAGGACATAAACTGCAGTACATATGATATACTTTTATTTCCCCTCCTTTTTTCCATTATTGAAATTAGTATCTTACTGACGCACATGAGTATGCTAACAAGTACATAAATTATGCCCTGATAAATAACCCTTGCACTAATACTTGATTTATGTAAACAATTTCTAAATGATTCATCTCAGAAAATTACTCAAATAACTTACCTTTATGTTGAAGTGTGCAAGTCTCGTAAAAAGTTTTGCCTTAGAACTAAGTTAAGTGTGGATCCGCCGCCGCCGAATTCTCATATGCCATCCGAGGCCGTGCAGTCACGAGACCAGGAACCGAAGTTCCCGTAACTCATTGGGTGTATCGTAAAACAAGTGCACCCCGACTGACTAGCTGCAAATCATTGAACTGACGGCGGGGCGCGTGTATCTGTATTAGCTGGGCTCCGGACCCGTATTTAAGGCTGGAAGGGAGTTGTTGCCATAATTAATAAATAACGAGTAGGTGTTTCGGCGGGGAGTGAAGCTCCCACCAGTCACTGGGACTGGCGTGATGTAGTGTCGTGTTGTCTGTATAAGTGAGGTTAGTGTTGTCGGCAAGTGGCTAGTTAAACTCGTAGAGTAGTAGTGCGTGATTTCCCTACAGCCGTGAGTGCCAGGCACATCACTGCCATTTCATCGTGTAGTCGTTTATGAAAGCAAAATAAACATGTTAGTAGCACTTTTCTGGCACCAAAAGTACCAAGATTCAGAGCCTTGGTCAAAGTCATGGCTAACCAGTGTGTGCACTGGCTTGCATCTGCCCTTTTGAGGCTTCATCGCTGCTAAGTGGATGTCTTAAAACTATCTACCAGGGCAGAAAGCCCTTCAAAAAGATTTATTTTTAATTTTTAATTTTTTTTATTTTGCTTTTAAATAAATTTTTTGAATTTTTTGTGTGATTTTTCAGTAATTTTATAATTTTCTCTTCAATTTTTAATTTTTGTATGTTTTTTTATAATTTTTTAAAATTATTATTTACAAGCCCCTAGAGCCTCGTCAAGACGAGCCACACATGCCAGCCGACCTGGATTCCTGGCGACAGTGCGGGGCCCACACTGCACCTGTGTTGCTCGCCTTGGCGAGGTGAGAAAGTGTTTTTGTTTGGAAGCGGGCGTGTACGTGCAGTTGTACAATAGGAGAGCAACTGCGTCTCATTTTTTTTTGTACTGCCCCTCCTCGCAGCACAAGGTGGTGGTCCCCGACCTGCCAGCTGGCTTGGTGGGACCTCCCGGATAGATGGGGGGTGTTCTAAGGGGAGGACACATTGTGTTCTAGCTACTAGGCTATACGCTATTCATTATAATGTAAAAATTTTGGCATCCTGTACTCCGACCTCCTCAAATGAGAGGTGGGAGGACAGTTGGCCCGCGGTGCATCTCGGCACTAGGGGTCTAGACTGTAGAAGCTGCAAATTATGCTCCGGCAGCCTTGTTAAGTTATATTGTGGGGAAGTAATAGTAAATCTGTGTCGCACTAAAAGAAACCTGTTGCTTGATATTAGAAATAGTATTAACACGTCCGATTGACCCTGAAAGAGAAGAAGGGAGCAGATTTTAGTAGGTGTGAAACATTTGCCACCCGGATCTGTGTGGCAAAGGTTTGTGTTGGTGCAGATGCACTTGGTGCTGTAGGCATGCCTGGTGTCATATTGTTGCCCTGGGCGGGTCTTGGAATTTATCAGCTGAGGAAACCTGCCACTGGCCTGCTGGTTATGATCAATGTCGTTCATGGACTATATGCTGGTCTGGAAGGTCCCGTGAAGTGGAAGAACACTGCCATCTGGATTCTTGGGCGCTGGCTTGAGCGTGCGTACTCATCAGCAATGGCAGATCTGGAGCTTGAGGATTCTTCTTGTACACTTGATGTCTTCCTTTAATTTTGCTGGCTATAGTTACATCTGACATGCACTGTTGGTACCTACGTCGTCTATTGCACTGCTTGATATACGGCACTATTGTGGGTGTCCAATATAAATGTATTAGTTATTACTACTATTTTTAAAAAAATTTACGAGATTTTGTTGCACTTGAAATGATACTGAGTGCTTAATAGAAATAAAAGTTGTAGTGTGATGTATTGTGACTACAGTCCATGTTTATGGTGGTTTCGGGACTAGAAAGAACTTGGGCTGTTTGTACCTCCAAATTTCTTCAGGGTTGTACTGACCCAGCCTTCTGATTATTAGTGGATTTGCATGGTCTATTGTCGATTTATAGAATGTCGCTGCCTGTTTTTGCACGGTTTCTGTTATGGTGTTGCGACGTTTCGCTCTTGTGGAAGTACCTGAGCTCCACTCGTCACAAATGTAGCACACCAGTCCTCCTAGACCAGTGTACTAGCTCAGGAATAACCCAGCCAAAACAAGCAAGGTTATACGCTGGAACATATCTCTTGATCGGTGGTCACATACTCCCGAATTTATTAGTACTAATTTTGTAGGTTATGTCATGCTTTAGACCAAATTTTGAATTTGCACAGTCACCATCAGAATTTTAAAGAAAAGGTTCGTCCTGCAATAATATACTTTACTATTTTCCATTATTTCCGATTTATTATATTACTGTTTACATCGGCACGAAATACATTATCACGGTCTTGGCACGGTAGGTCCAGTTCACAGAAAGTTATAAGCAGAAACACAGCATCTCTATATCAGGCGTTTAAAATAGGCAAGAAATTTTCACACGGTGAAGCCACACGCGGCGAAGAAGAACGAGTAGCCATCCTGGCTCTCTGCACCTAGCGGCCTACATGCACGGGCGGAAAACGAATTTAGTAGATTTTAAGGTTGTCCGAAAGAAGGTTAAAGAAGAGAGACCGCGGTGCTATCCGTGCATGTTAAGTTTTTCACTCCCGAACTTTTACTTCATAAAGTTTTCTTGGGCCGCAGCCCCGCGCACGTCCGCTCTGGATCGCGTCACGACTTATTCTGCAACATGGCGGAGGCAAACATTCCAGAACAAAGGGCGAAGGGGCACCTCACGCTGTGCTCTCATTGGCTGGTTCTCGGTGGCGTGACCTTCGTCATCCGTTCCCTGATCTAGAACCCTCTAGGGTATAATTATCAACTACGCATTAAATAAACAAACGGCGCCAAAACTCCCGTGGAAAACTAGAACACAAAAGGAAAACAAAGCTATTGCCTCCTACCAAGGCCACCTGGCCATAACTATAAACATTACACCCTAACTAGAACATTCAGGAAAAAATGACTGTGTCTCTACTCTCCCTTTCCGAAACCGAAACCACTGAAAATAATCTTACAAATTTAAACATATTAGAAAATTATGATCACATAAGACATTCATTCACCAGATAAAATAAAATCCCCTGTCCTGCAATGCTACAGTGTCTATGGAAAGTTCCCGGTGAAGTGGAGTTGTGTGCACATACCTGGGGACACGTGCCACTCTCTTGATGGCTTTGTTTTGTGCAACCTGGAGCTTTTTGATACGTATTTTTGCAGCATAGCCCCAAGCTGGGGTTGTATAACTGCATGTCTCCACACCTCGTCAGGAGTTTTTACAAACCTACCTAGGCCTGGGTCGTCGCTAAATGACCAGCGGGCCCAGCCTACCCCGAGAGGCGTGAGGCGAGGCCTGCTTTATCGCAGTGTTCTTGTTATTTCCTCTGGATTTTGTGGTGTAAGAGGTATATTAATAGATTGTTGTGTTAATTAAATTACATGGAACAATATTTAAGTGTGTTCTTTATAGCTCCCAAGCGAGTGTCCCAGTTCCGCACCGCTCGAGAGCTGCAGGGAGAGTGTTTGAAGGGGCCTTGGGGAAAGTAGTTTTGTTTGCCAATGGCTTATGCTAATTCAATAACCACTTCCTCAAACACTTACCAAACCCCTCCTAATTCTTCCAACCCCCTTCACCTACACCAACTTCTCCAAAAGTAAATTCCACTCCCTCACCGACCTGCACAGCACAAACTGCCTACCCTGTTCTGGTTTGATTGTCTGAATCTTCTCACTTCACTGTTGTGCCCTCTTTCTTTATATTCTGCCTTAGTTAACAGGCAGCCTAACTTATCCCATCCTCCCTCTCCAGTCTTCACCTTGTACATTCTGACCAGCCTTTCCACTCTTCTCTTTCTTAGGTGGGTCCCACCCCATTCTTTCAACATCACTGATGGCCAAAAGTTCCCTTCGTCCTCACCAGTCTTCATATACCTGTTGGGCCTACTACTGAACCACTGTGACTGAAATAAAATCCCAAGTTTATATTTCATACTAGTAATTTACCCACTAATCTCTTCAGGCATACTACAAAATTTCAGCTCCTTTACCAATCCATACCATCAAAAAGTCACAATTATTTTTTCACAGTACACCTACAGGTTAAATAACAAGACTTTCAGCATTAAAAATGTCAACAATAAGCCTATTTGATATTTCATAAAAACAAAGTTGCGAAATTCCAGCAAGAACAAAGGAAAAAACGTGGATTAGAGGGGAAACTCAAAACTTTAACAACCACTTTATCACCTAAATATATTAATATTTTTCACTTTCCACCCTCCCAGTACAAGGATATTAAGTATTCTAAACAAAATGTCAATGAACCAGGAAAAACAGTTGTGCCTCTTCATTAACACCAATAAAAACAGAACAATGGCCTTTGACTTTTCTTCGGAAACCATGCAAAGATATATTAATCGTTTGCATTATTCTCCATTGATGTGCATAAACAAACTGTTAGTAGACCACTATTTGAATCTTGAATTTATTTTCAGAAACTTTTCTTCATTTTTGTTGTACTCATGCTGTGCATTTACACTTTGTATGCTTGATTCTTGTGAGGAATGATGAAGGTACGTATTAAGACTGTTTTCAGGTTTTGCTCTATATTATCTGTTTTTGTTAAAAATTACATACTGTTATTGTGTGGCAGGTAAATATTTTTAATTGTGAATGATTAAAAAAATACTATTTGAAATAATATTATTAGTAGCCTACTCTGCAAGAGTTGTGTTGTACCCCACTGCTGTGCCAGAAGATTCATGAAATGTACCAAAAAAATTATTTACTCCAGAATACAAAATAAACCACGATAGCATTACATAAAAGTAGCTATTTTTTTTTTTTTTTTTCAAATATAAACCTGACCATATGCTGAAAGATTCATTATAACTGTGCCATTTCAACGTAGAATTTTTTGAACCAGAACATTTATTAGATTTTACTGATTAGATTTGAATTTTTGGGTACTTTTATCACAAAATTTGGCCATTTTTCGTGAACTATGTTCTGTATCTTCTAGGGTTTGTGTACTTTTATGTTTGAAATTTTTCTTTTCCTTCACAATTTTTTGTGGTACTGATTCCAATTCAACAGTAGATTCATACTCATTCAGAGTTAGGTCACTACACATCACTGAAGAGCAAGTTATATGTATATTTATATTTTCACTTGTTTCTAGAAGATTCGAAAGTGTACGTGCTAGAAATCTCAACAATCCTTCTCGAACTTCCAGTGGTTGTTGCACTACAGGTTCAGGAGATATTACTGTGGCTTGGGTCTCTGGAATTTCCGAAAGTTGCTTTTCCGGAATCTCAGGTGTCTGTAGAGAATTCAGAGGTATTTGAGGAGCATCACATGGCTCTTTCAACAGCTTTTCCATTTCAACCAAAAAGAAATCTGGATCCCATTCTGGTTGATCACCAAGGAGTTTTTTGGAAGAACCATCATCTGGCATAGGAAAAGGTTTTGGTAGCGAGTAAGCTGCTTCTTCTAAAATCTGATCTATTTCTTCGCTTTGCAGCCAAGACTCATGGTGTTGTTTTGGGTGTGAATCGTCAAGCTGTTGGTGCGCATCTGGTAGTAGACTGGGTACATGTAGCTGTAGATGAGCATCTGGTTGTAGACTGGGTACATGCAGCTGTTGGTGGG
>PNEQ01002894.1:0-40613 GCA_003012365.1 Medauroidea extradentata | reverse complement strand
TCTGGTAGTAGACTGGGTACATGCAGCTGTTGATGGGCATCTGGTAGTAGACTGGGTACATGCAGCTGTTGATGGGCATCTGGTAGTAGACTGGGTACATGCAGCTGTTGATGGGCATCTGGTAGTAGACTGGGTAGATGCAGCTGTTGGTGGGCATCTGGTAGTAGACTGGGTACATGCAGCTGTTGGTGGGTGTCTGGTAGTAGACTGGGTACATGCAGCTGTTGGTGGGTGTCTGGTAGTAGACTGGGTATGTCAAACTTTTGATGGGCGTGGACCAAGGCTAATCCTGTGTTATCTGAAATAAACATTAAATAGTGTATTAATACTGTTAATATTTAAGAGTACTATTAAGTGTGTATACAAACTTGGTTATATTAAGGGCACCGCCTACCTGTGCTTTGCAGGTTCAAAAGTTACGGAGACATAAGGTTGACGTCAAAGCATGCATAAAATGCTGTTTTACCTCAATGAACCAAGTGCTGAACTGTCGTGCAAAGTTCCTACTGAATCGTTTTTACTATGGGACATTAAGAGCTGGTTTTTACTATGGGACGTTAAGAGCTGACCACATAATCTTATGGGTGAAAAGTCTGTAGCAAAGTTCAGTGCTCACCTACATATGAGTTTCATATACATCCGATTGGTACGATTTGAAGTGCGGCAGTCTGAAAAGGCAGTTTTTAGCTATACTGGAGGGCTTAGGAACAGTGTTTCAATGGTGTTAAGGTAAAATGCTGTAACCCTCAAATTTTGCGAAAATGAGATAAAGTATTTCTTTTGGTTTTATAGGTAAGTAAAATGATGTAGCGATGAAATGTGATAACATACTAAAATGTTAAATCTTCTACTAACATTATCCACTTAAATTCCTTTAATTTAATTTAAAGATAACAGTTTTTTTTTGTGTTGTCCTCAAATGTGTGTTACATTGTTTTTCCTTAACACCATCGGTTTAATGAGCGGGCGGTGCCCTTAAATGTGACAACTCACTTAACATAATAAAATGTATAAATTTAAAACATGAAAAATTATTACGTTTTGAATTATATGAAAAGAATTCTTGCTTCAATTATTTTTGTAATTATTTAAATGATTTTAATTTACATATATTATAATGTATTTATAGAAAAAAGATTATTAACAACAGCTACACTTTAATTCTGAAAGTGCCCTATAAAGACTTTGGACTTACCGATACGGGTATAAATATTATTAATGTATTTCTACTGATTTTCAATATTTTTCAGTGCATAATTTTGTTTTTAAAATAGCATGTAAAAGCACTACGCCAAGTTTGACGGAAATGCGTGTTGCTGCGTCCCTTGCCAAACGCCATGTTCAGTAGTCTTCGCTTGGTCACCTAGGAAAGAAGTCATGTGTGTCGCGCGGTCTCGTCTCCCTGGGCCATTCAATCTTTTCAACCTGACCATTCAGAGTGCAATAGTTTTAAAGTTTCTGGAACCTTTTTCTCATGTTTTCGGCTTCAGCGATTGACACACACGGGGTTAGTTACTTGGAAGCCCCATTGTATATTTCACACTCGTAATGTTCATTGTTGGCCTTGTGCCATTTTTAGCAGCTTAAGCCGACATACTGGGCGAAGTCTAGAAATGGTACGTGGTGACCCGCTCGAGGGTATTTCCATGAATAAACCAGACATTCATTTCAATGTATTTCGCGAGTTCTTATTTTGAAATAATGGGATCACCGCTCAGCATCATTAAGAGTGTTCCACAGTGTGCAACAATCAACCACTGTGTGCTGGGACGACATGCAGCACTGGTTCCAGAGTCCAGATCCACTACTGAAGGGCACGTGGGCCAGGTTCAGAGGCCATCTGATCGTCGACCCACACCAAAACAGGTACTGGCAGCGTATGGCACATTCCCTGTATTCCTGAATCTACCCTGGCCTATCCACCGCCCGCGTTATTGTGTTGAGGGTTCTCTCAGCCAAGGAGGAGTGCAAAAGTAAATTCATTAGAGAACATAGTGAAGTATTTGCTGGCCATGGTAGTTTCCCCCAAATTTGTAAAATAAATATTAGAGATGTAAGCAACCCGGCATGTAAGCCTCCGAGGAGGGTCACTAGGGCTATCAAGCCAGCTTTGAAAGATGAGTTGGACAGGTTACAAAATAAAGGTGTATTATGTAAGGTTTCTAAAGTTGAGGCTCGTGATTGGGTCAGTAACCTGGTAATAACTGAAAAAACTAATGGTAAATTACGTTTGTGTCTAGATCCAATGGATCTTAATGAGGCTAACAGGTAAAGAATTCTATTTGATCTTCGATCTGAAGGCTTTCACCAAGTTCAATTGGATGAGGAGTCATCTCGTATGTGTTGTTTTGCCATGCCATTTGGGTGCTCTAGATAGCTGCGCCCCTGAAATGATCCAAAAATTTATAGAAGAGAATTTTGCTACTATACTTGGGGTTGTAGTTTTTTTGACTATATACTTTGTACCGTGCAAACTGATGCATAGGATGACAGGTGATTCCAAGAAGTAATAGAGCGTGCAAAGAATACAGGGATTAGGTTTAACCCAAACAAACTTCAGTACAAAGTCTCTCAAGTGAAGTATGTAGGACATGTGTTCTCTGTAGGTGGTATGTCCTCAGATCCAGAAAGAGTCAGAGTCAGAGCCCTGGTCAGTTTGCCATCCCCTACCTCTAGGAAAGAACTACAAAGGACTCCAGGCACGTTAAACTTTGTACACTAGCGTGCCACACATGTCTAGTATCTCCGCCCAACTTTATGAGCTCCTGCAATTCAGTGTGGAGTGGAAATGGCTGCCTAATCATGAAGACGTCTTCATTAAACTGAAGAATCAGGGGCCTATTCCACCAACAGACTTTACAACTTTTCGCTTTGGACTTTGCACTTTTCATTTGTATTTCTGTTCCACGAAAATTGTAATTTGCAAAGCAAAACATGAAAAGTGCAAAGTGAAAAGTGCAAAGACTTTGCACTTTTGAGCCCATTTCTGTTCCACAATAATCTCACTTTGCAGAAAGTGTTTATGAATATTTGCAAAGTTTTCAAACACTGTGCAAAGATAATGTTCCATTTGCAAGTAAACAATTTATGGTGTATTGTTAATAATTGATTTGAGGTGGTTAAAAGTTATTACATATAAACTTGGCATGTAAGAAACTATTTCAAGTAATGTGATGAAGAGAAATGATGATATAATAGGCATTATAGAAGCATATAACCTACAAAATTAAAACAAGAAAAATGATTAGACACGTTGCTGCAATATAGTGACGAATCTGATAAAAAAAACAGAATACCATCCAGGAAAAAATTATAAATCACGAATCAATTTTGTGATTGACAATAATGTTCAATTTAAAGAATGTTTTAGGTTAAGTGCACAATAAGTTGAATTGATTTTGGGTGCAATTGGGCCACGTCTTCAGAACATTACAAATAGCAGTAAATGTTTATCGCCCAAGCAGCAGATACTTTTATGTCTACATTGGTTGGGCAATGGGGGAAAAATGCATGGCGTAGCTTCAATGCATGAATTTCCGTCCACTCCTTTTGTTTCTATATGTGCGTGAGAAACTTCTAAATAAAACTTTTTTTTCATTTACAAGTTCTATTTTGCTAATTTTTAAGCACAACTTCTTGTTATTTACTCATCATACACTTTGTAACCTATAAACCTGAAATGAGTAATGTAAACAATGAATACAAAATACTGCGAAGACTTTGCCGACTGGCTGGAAGAATGCAGAGCGGTTATAATTTTTGGTGGAACACATTTCCTTTGCACTTTTCAGTTGTATGCACAGTGCAAAGTGAATAGTGAAAAGTTGCAAAATCTGTTGGTGGAATAGGCTCCTGGTCTGTAGTGCCCCAGTGTTGTCAACATTTGATCCCAAGGCAGCACTTGTTATCCAGTATGATGTCTCATAGAGCAGTCTGGGTGCCACCTTGTTTCTAGAGCGACCTAAAACCCTTCAGCCATCACATGTTACTTCCAGATCTCTGACTGAGACAGAGCATATCTACTCACAAATAGAAAAAGAATTGTTAGCTGTGTCCTTTGCAGCTTTAAAATTCCACTATTACGTGTACAGAAAGAAAGTATGTGTCCAATGTGACCACAAACCATTAGTGAATGTCATGGCAAAGTTAGTTCACTACATAGGTTCTGCACGTTTTCAAAGGTTACGACTCAAGCTCTTTAAGTATGACCTGAACGCTTCTTACCTACCTGGCAAACTCATATATTTGCAGATCACCTTTCTCGAAGATATCTTCCGGACAAGGTGCTTGATGATCCAGCAATGATTGAAGTAGCCCACTCTCTAAGTCAACACCTACCAATGTCCAAGCAACGGTTGCTGGAATTTCAGTTGGAAACCAGTTCAGATCCTGTCCTAAGTCAAGTAGACTATCCAAATTTTGCTTGTCTGGATGGCCAGCCTTCAGTAGTGCCACCAGACTGCAAGCCTTACTACAAGTTAATAGGTGATTTTCATGTTGAAGAGGAGCTGATCTTCCTTGGTGACAAAGTTGTTGTACCCAAGACTTAGCAACCCTGTGCTAAAACTGCTTCATGAAGGTCATTTTGGGGAAACAAAAACAAAGTCCCTATGCTGCCAGTTGTTTTATTGGCCATGTATGTCTAAGGACATTGTCCAATTTATTCAGCAATGCTCCATTTGTGAGGAATTATGTCCTGCTAACTTCAAACAGCCCTTGTGTTCACATCCACTACCTACATTACCAGATCAGACTGTTGATGCAGATATTTTTGAATATGCAGGAAAAAGTTTTCTCGTACTTGTTGACATTTCAAAATGGTTCGACATTTGTGAACTGTCCAGTAAAACGTTTGCAGCAGTTGTTGATGCCATGCACAGTGTTTTCGCAACGAATGGGATACCACAGGTACTAATGGCTGACAACATGCTTTTTGGTTCACTTCACTGCTGTCAGTTCTATGCACAGAATGAAATATAACAAGACCAATAACCCACACTATCTGCACAGTAATGGCTTAGCTAAAATGGGCGTCAAAATCAGTAAAATAATTCTACGCAAAAGTAAAGGTTCAAACTTTAGAAATCATACTTGGGAATACAGGAATACTCCTCTTCCACGCCTAGATTATTCACCTGCTCAGCTGCTCTTCAATAGGAGACTCGGAACCAAATTGCAAGTTTCTCACAGTTCCTTTACACCGAGAGTTATTCCACCAGATATTATTGTCCAGCCTTTTATGACTAAAGAGCAGCATGTGAAAACATGCATATGATAAAAATTCTCAAGGGCAAGAGGTACAATTCACACAAGGAGAACAAGTAGTAGAGAACATTAACAAAGGTACAGAGCATACTGGTTTGGAGCTTGGTGTCATAGACAACAAACATTCATCTTCTCGTTCGTACTGGGTCCAAATGTCTAGCGGAGAAACTGTCCATCACAATGTCATTCACATCAGAAAATTGCAGTTTAAAGTTAAGCATGCTCCAATGCTGCTTGAGGTACCAAGTGACTCTTTGCGATAAGGGCAAATGGATAAAACCCCTTCTCATAGTGGGATGCAGTTAATGCAGGTCTGTGGAGACCAGAGTCAGAAAAGGAATTTAGAGGGTTTTAGCTGCAGGCAGGGTCATGCACACGGAGTAGAAGGGTGGGTGGTGAGGCCATAAACAAGCTTGAATTTGTGAATGAAAGGTATATTGCTAACCTAAGTTTCTTGAGGACAATTGTGTATGTAAGTTTCTTGAGGACAATTGTGTATGTTAAGTCAGTGCAGTGTATCTCATCCCTCAGGAAATAATTAAGTTGTTAAGGCTGAGTATTAGTGCAGCCACGGTGAAGATGTGATCTGCTGTACAAGGTTATTGGTATTGACCTAAGGATTCAATGGCATTTCTGTTTTCTGTGTAAAAAGGAGAAGGTGTTGTAGATGTAACTGTTCGAAGGTTGGCATTCATGAAAAAGAGTGATCGTTATGATGATGGGCATGGTGGCGACTGAAATATGAGATGTAGGCATGTATCTTTGCGTTGATAAGTAAAAGGATTTTGAAAATGAATCTCTGTTAGTTAATTTAGATACATGGGCCTAAACAGAAACTAAAACAGAGTGTAAGTTTGTTTATTCTGAAATACTCTGAGGTGAGCTGCAGGTCTTGTTGCATGTCATGGACCATTACATCAATGTGTCTATAAGAATCATAGAATATTACGGTAACATCTGCATAAAGTATTACTATTCCTTTGATACCGAGACTATAAATGTCATTGATGTAGATCAGGAACCTCTCCTATCATATTGTGGTGTCCCTGAACTACTTTTGAATGTATGGGCATTACAGACTGGTTTCTGGCTAATCGAAAGACTGCTCAAAAAGAAAGCCTTACAAACACGGGTCCTACAATCTCCTTTAAGAAAGTGATATTTGAAGGCCGTTCAGCATTTTGAACCTTTCACCGCCCTCTCAGCATCAACCCTATCTACATTATGTATTAGAAAGTAATGCTTCTCTTTTTGACTAAGGTTATAGTAACAGTTAAAAATATCAAGTCTATCATGTTCTGTAAATTTTGAAGCACAGTTAAACTGCATATGTTAGAGCAAGATTTTTTCTCTACAAGATTACTTCCACTGGACACACAACTTACCAAGCTGATGACAGTCTTTCTTTGTATTACTTTTCCACTGCAATGAGTGGCGTAGTCTAGTTCTGCTGCGACACTTTTTGGTGGTTGTATTATCTTCACTATCTGATTCACTAGATGAATCAGAATATGGTACTAACCGCGGTGGTGATAACATTTTGTTTTCATCAAGACTGGAATCATCACCTTTATTGTCTAGGTTATGTGGAACACTGTAACAGATACAATACGTAACCTATTAAAAAACAATACTGTAAACAAAATATCACGGGTGCCCATCCACCCCCCCCCCCCCAAGACCCAATTGGCAAATCCCCCCCAAAATGGCCCCCAAAGACTCAAAAACAAATTTACCACACGTTACACTTCAGTACTGGAGAGATATTTAGGCTACTGTTTCGTAAAAACAATCGTAAAATACAACTGCTCTGGTTTTTACTAGCCGACTTTGTAGGTAATACCAAGATAGCACTTGTAAAATCATGAAACTTTTTTTTGTTTGTGATTGAACATTTTATTCTTGAAAAATAAAAATAAAAATCCAGCCCAAAAAATTCTAAATGCGCAACTTGCATAATGATCCCCCCTTGTGGGCACCCCAGCAAAATATCAAACCAAATAACTACAGTGTTTGAAAAGTGCATATTTTGCTTAAGCACACACTGCAATTAGTCATGGTATAATTTTTGGGGTATGAACAAGACAAACTTAGGCAAAGCTTTAATTGTGCAAAAAAGGACAATACGTATAATTCTACGGAAACATCCTCAAACTCACTGCAAACCACTATTTAAATTTCTAAAAATACTTCCAATCCCATGTATCTATATATATGAGGCTATATTATTTGTTAAGAAATATATTTACATGAACTATCAATTAAATACTCACATTCATCACCACAATACAATATTTAAAGATGATATACATATAAACTTGGTAAATAAGGTGCATACTATGAAATCAGTACAGAACTATGGTATAAAACTTTATAATCTACCTTTTACAATAAAGAGCATTAATGAATTTAAAATGTTTCGATTAGCATTATTTGAGTTCTTGCTTCAGCAATGTTATTACAATGTTCAAAAATATTTGTCTCAACATAATTTAGAAATAAAGTTTGGATAATACATCTTATAGGATAGGCGGTTCGGGATAAAGTGAGCACTCAAAAAAGCCCTGCTAAAGATCTATTTCCAACCAGTTCGTATCTTTCCGCACGTAACGGCTAATGATAGTACATGTGTAACCTCTCAAGACACGTCACTTTAAGGTTGCGCGTGTAAGAGAAACTGTGCAGTCAGTATGAATCGATACAGTTTGATAACAGAAAAGACTATTAATTACATAAAATACGATTATTTATATTTAGGTTGATTTTGTTTCTGTACTGTTGTATGTAAATAGAACAATTCGCGGAACTATGTTTCGTGATTTCGCTGCCAACCATATAAGTATAAGGCAACTATAGTTAATGTTGAAATATATGCTGTAACGGTTAGTGATATTTTTCAAAGGTAAAATTTTCAATGCTCACTTTATCCCGAACGACCTATACACTATTGATTTTTACATTTTTGCTACTTGTACATGTTATTTCTAGCTACGTATATAGGCCATTTTTCCCTCCACTTTGTAAAGATGTTAATACAGTATACTATTGTTTTAGTCTAGAAATGTATCTATTTCTCTAGTTTTATATATTCTTAAAAACTGCTATTGTACCTTTTGACATGTCCAATACCAAAATGTAAATTATGGTCTTGTGGATGAAAATAAAATAAATAATATTCGTAGCTGGTCTTGACATTCACACATAATCCAAATCAATGAACATTTATAAAAGCATCATTAACATATTTCATAGATCAATATTCGCTACACTAAAAAATTGCAAACCTATCTTTTGAGATTTTGTTTCACATTAACTGTAATTGGCTATGTAATCCACTTCATATTTTATGTAACTTATGTGTAAATGAACTTGTGATCTTGTTATCCTTTTTGTGAATATGTTTTATATTTTTATATTTTTGTATTATTTACTTTTTTTTTTATGTGTACATTACATATGTTTTCTAAAGGTGTATTCACAATGCCCCGACGAGCCCGGTGCAACAGCCTTGACAGAGCAAAATCTGAGCAGGAACCAATAAAAAGCAAGCGTCAGTCCAACGAAATTATTGCCTTGACAGCCCGACAAGAGTACATTCTATTTCTAATTTTTGCAGTGTCTGGCCTTGCATGGAAAGGGAGTGCAAAATTACACAACTAAATTTACTTTCAACTGAAAATACTTGGTATATTTCACTTGTATAAAAACGTTTTGTTTACAATAACACTTCGAAAACAGATACACTTCACCGAATGTACCTTGGCTTCAGTTAATTTTTTTCGCCAGAAACTCATTGCTTGTTTATAATCAAAGCAACTAGGTAGTTTGCGAATAATAATGACCGTTATTTATGTTCTTAAAGTACTTTCACTTCAACGAAGAACATTATGTTTGTTTTGCCTTTTATTTAGTGACAATTTTTTTTACAATTTCATGAAACAGCTGATTGGAATAATACATTCAACAAAATACAGTGGCTTCTACTGTTTGGTACTGCCGACAGCCATACTATGACGAGCCGCATTTCGCATGTCAGAGCACTGTGAACGATACCAAAATCGTTGTGGCTATCTCGCTTTAAGAATTGTTGTGTCGAAGCTGTTGTGTAGACCTTGCCGGGGTATTGTGAATCCACCTTAATTTGTAATTAAACTATGTACATAAAATGACGAATTCTATAGCAGAACTGCATATTGCTCGGAGAATGATCAATAAATACAATACAATACCCATCAGACTAAAAAGATTTCAGTGACAGTATCATAACATTGTTGAAGTTTAGCAACAGATTATGAACATAACCTTATCTCAATAATTTCATTCAACATCTTAAAACTACTACTTTGTGCTCACACAATTACCTACTTACCTTTCTTCACCACAAGATACTTCAACGTCTGATTCTTCCATAATACGAAAAAAAAAAAAAAAAAAAAAATTACAGCCATTTGCAACTAATAGAATGACAAGCAATAATATAAAACATATCCAAGGCATAACGATTACGACCATAGAAAAGAGAAGGAGAGGATTATGACTCATGATTGATTACGACCGCGGTCGTCCACATACAGAAAAGTCGGGATGAGCAACAGTGTTGCCAACAGTTTTAAAAAGTTCCAACCAAAATGTGAGGAAAAAAAACCCACTAAAATTGCACAAAAAAACTAGAATTTTTTACATCGTTAGAGCATGCAAACATTGCTTTGAATGAAATACTGTATTAAGAATGTCAAATAGTTAGACTTTCTAACTTCAAATTTAATGATCAGGTCATCTTTGTCAATATTTATTTCATGAAACAAAAATATTTTTTCACTGGGCAAAGTACAATTCATATTCATTATATAATCAACGTAAATGTTTATAAAGTCATAAGACGTCGCAGCTAGTAACTGAGAAACTTAAGAACAACACACATTTTATGTTTCATTTGGTATTAGTTGAAATATTCTACCTTACAATGGTACTTATACTAAAGTTTATATGACTAAACAGTAAATAGACTAGGTGAAAATCACAGGAAGATAAAATTGTTCTGTGTGCACCACATAAATTTCATTACTGTGATTTTCTTAAGAAGAGAAAAAATATTGTACTTACCTATGTTGCATCTCAAATTTTTTTTCAAGAGTTTAATTTGAGCAATTCTTCAAGTACTCTCAGTAAAGCAATTATCTGATGATGGATAGATGTTTACACAGTAATTCGCGAAGTGCTTGTGGAATTCCACAGTTGAGCCTTGACCATACAAGTATTACTATTGGAGATGCTGCGAAATTGCAATGCTCAGCGATGTTGTAAAATAAAGCACTGCAGGAATGCAATGCTCTTTTTATCCAGTAGCATACAAATACAGTAATCAGTAATACATTTTTTTGATCTAAATACAACATTTAAGTTGATTAATCTGCACTTTCTGATCTTGTGTACAGTAAAAATAATGCTGCGAAGTACTTTTTTCCCTTATTTGTCTCGTTTCACAATCAGACTAGCCTTATTTGCTTCGCTTACATTATCAACTTTGCATTTTGCTTCGCTTGCACTAGCAGTTAACTGTGTAGCATTTGAGATAATAATGTGCAAAACTTGCTAACTGTCACATAATTCATCACTACAGATAACCTACCCGCAGTCGACCTTTAATGTCATATGTTGGCACAGATAATGGCTCACTCTCGCTAAATGTCGCAATTTAATATTTTTTATGTTACCGGTAACTTGATTGCTACTTTAAGCAAAGGAAGAAGAGGTTTGTAAATGAAGTCTCTCCTGGTAGGCAATCTGTATTACAAGAAAATATTCTCAACTGTACAACTTTTCAATTATTTTTATTACAGAAAATTGAGTGGGATTTATTTCATGAAATAAAAATATTTTTTCACTGGGCAAAATACAACTCATATTCATTATATAATGAACATAAATGTATATTAAGTCATAAGGCGCCGCAGCTAGTAATTGAGAAATTTAAGAACATACATTTTATGTACCATTTGGTATTATTTGAAGTATTCTACCTCCATAATTACCGGTAGACAAAGTTATTCCATAAGGATTAATTAAAGTGTTTCTTATACTGCATGTTCCAAAACATATGACTTAAAACTTACCAAATAATTATTTTGTATAAAGGTGTACACAGACTTAAATATGACTTATTTCTGTATTATTATAGTTTTAAAATAACTATGAAGTTAACTAACATAAAGTGTATTCTCTGTACGGAAAAGGGGCTAGTTTTCAGTTTTTTTTTTTTTTTTTAATTTTATTTTAGCCACAGGTAAGAAAGCCTATACTACAACCATCTTTCTTAGTATTAGACATGGAGCTGCATACAGACTTTTTATTCCTGCTTTTAACACATCTCCTATTTGTTTCCTTAATGCTTCTCTACCATATATCATGGTGCCACCCTAAATGGTCCATACTGCACTTGTTTATCTGTAGTTAAATCAACTCCCATCTCAAAATTCTCAGTTTGTGTTAAATCCGTATTTTGCAAGCAAACCATCCTTATATTTGTGCAATAGTTTTTTAATTATTTTTTTCTCATTGGAAAACAACGATAAGTGGATTTGTTTAAGTGGCAATCTTTATTTACTTATTTTTTATTTTATTTTTAGCCATCGTAAATATCCCAGTTTTGAATATAATATACTCGGGGATGTAGGTGTAGTCAACATTGACATAACAAATAGTTAAAAGATCTAAAAACAAAATACAAACTATGTAGTCACACTACATCATGATAATTCAAAAACTCAGCTCCAGAATAATATGATTTTTACAATAAGAAGTTCTTTAATGTTTGTAAATTTGAATTTTTAACATTAAAAGATTCTTTGCTACCAGCAGGCAACTTATTATATAATTTGACTATCATATAAACAATATTCTTATGATATAATGTTAATGTGGCTATAGGATAATGAATATTTTTTTTATTTCTTGTATTATGACTATGCAGGGTCATATTAGTATTGAATTTAAACATTTGCCAGTTATCTTTGACAAATTTCAACAGTGTATAAATATACAAACAGGGAAATGTTAATATCTTCAATAATTTAAAAACCTGTTTACAAGAATCTCTATTATTTTTATGAAATATAACTCTAATTGCTGCTTTTTGTAATTTGAAAATTTTATTTGCTTGAGCAGAGTTACCCCATACGAGGGCAAAGAATGAAAATAAGAATCGTACATATTAATTAAAACACTATATTCCATAATGGTGCTCATGCAGCGGGGTGCAAAGATTGCAAAATTCAATTTGGGTACTAAATTATCAATATGGGTTTTCCAATCAACATGCTCATCAATCTTTATATCTAAATATTTAGTTTCTCTTACTTGTTTTACTTCTTCACCATGAATTTTAAGATTTACCATTTCTATACTTGATAAACGCGGTGAAAATTTAATATCATTAGTTTTTTCGTAGCTAACGGCAAGTTTATTTGATATGCACCAGTTACATAGAACACTAACAGTCTCATTAGCTTTATTTTCAAGTATAGTTTGATTTTGATTAGTAGAACCCTCTTATAGTGTTCCCACCTATAATGTTTTCCTGGTTATAACGCTGCCGTCATTTGGTCCCTAAAACTGATTTGTAATAGGAAATTACCCTGTTATAATGTTTTCCCATTTATAATGTAAACATTTTTTTGGTCCCTTGAGAAACATTATAACAGGGTTCTACTTTATTAAAGTGCATGTATCATCAGCGAAAAGAATGGTTCTTGCATATGGCTTGATAATGTCTGGTAAATCATTTACGTACAATAACAACAACAAAAGTCCGAGCACTGACCCTTGAGGTACTCCAGCAGTAATTATCCCTGGTTTGGATTTTGCATAGATTTTATTTTTTATTTCAACTGCCTGGAGTGTATTTTCAAGATAATTTCTGAAGAGGTATAAAAAACAATTTGTAATACCATAATATTCTAATTTGTCTAAAAGGATGTTATGATCTACGTAGTCGAATGCTTTCGTCAAATCATAAAAATTACTTAATACATAATCTTTTTTATTAAATGATTCTAAAATTTTATGAGTTAATTTGTATACAGCATTACTAACTAGTAAGACGATTTCGCCTGAAAATCAAACTGAGGAGTTAGAATTTTGTGTAAAATTAAATGATTATATAACCTTACGTAAATCACTTTCTGTATTATTTTAGAAAATAATGTTAAGAGAGAAATAGGTCTGTAATAACAGATTTCATTTTTATCACCTTTTTCATGTATAGGAGTAACAATTCCATATTTTAACCTTTCAGGAAAAATATCACTTTCAAGTATAGTATTTGAAATAACACTTAATGGTTCACAAACCTCATTAGAGACACATTTAATTACTCTACTATCAACACCATGATAACCAGATGAATATTTATATTTTAGTTTCTTAATTATGTTACTAATTTCCAATGGCAATCCTTTTTCATCTGTCTCTAAATTCCTTATTTCTGGTACAAGTACAATTTAACATAGAATTTTCATACACCTTGTTGACATTATCTGCTAATGGGACTGTGATTATTTTATCATTGTTATGCTTCATTGTAGCTGTTTTAGAAAATAAATCTGGTGTCAGTCTGTCTCTACAGATAAAGTCACAGCCTAAAATAATATCAGATTGTAGGTTCTGAATTACCAAAAAATCTTGCGTCTAAACTTATCCCTTGATTTGAAACTTTAGAGTGGTATAATACTTTGGAAATAATAACTGTCGTGTGGCAGCTATTAACTTTATTTCATGTTTTAATTCTTTCAATTTATTTGGCTCTACTATTGTTTCACCTATGCAACATTTGCTGCTACCTGTACCTAAAAGTGCAAGAAATGTTGCTTGTTTAGTACACAGTACTCATTTCCATTACTTCTACAACCCTTACTTCCATTGCCTGGTTTTGAGAATTTTGGATCCTTAGCTTATTATCCATACTATTTTCTGAGTTTTGTTTCTGCTACTGACATTTTTTTTTTTTGGCCACAGTGAACTTATCTTTTAAATTGCTTAAGTCGCTCAGAAATGTCTGTTTGCCATTCTAAATTTTGCCCGGGGAACAGGATGCACTTTGCAGTGCAGTGACCTTCATAGATGCACAGTGCACATCTCTCTGAAAATGTTTTCTTTGGTCCTATTTTTAGTTGCCGGTTACGGTTAATTTTGCTAACTTTATTGGTTTTTTCTGTTTCACTTTCTGTGTATTTTTGGATTTTGAGTTTGGTGTACCTGTTGAATTTTTTTATTTTCTTGGAATAATGGCTTGGATTTTTGTCTGTTTTTATCTATGTTGTTTCAATGTTCAAAATTTATGCTGCTTTTTATTTGATAATCTCGGTTATGTTTTTTTTTTCTCTCAACTTTACTGCTGTGCTTTTGCTACTTTTTTCTTTTCTATTATCAGTCTGAGGTGGTAGAATAACATGGCATTTATTATCCAGTGCACAGTTAATGTATGCTACTTGTGCATAGGTGAGTTTTTTAGACCTCCCTTGTGTGTCTTGAGAATTGTCAATTGTGCTGGATGTTTATACACCCGGGGATTCCTATTTTTTTTTTACCCGTTTACATTAACACACTGCTGTATATTTTGTGGAGCTTGTCCAAGGTGATAAAACATGTTCCCTTGTGGCTGGCCCATATTTATGAAAGGAAAGGGAGGGGGGATATTTATTGTTGGTTAACTATGTGGTGGTGAACAATACTGTGGAGTATTGTACCAATTAATAGCTGGATAACGAGGAGAACATGTGTTGTTTTCAGGACAATGCCAATACCCTTGCGACCCTGAACTGCCTGTTATAAATTTCTGCCAGACTAAATTTTTTGTCTTGTTTATACTTCCTCTACTGTCCTTCTGTGTGCGTGCCGGTAGTGTAATTGACTGCTAGTTTCTACTGTTTCCTGTATATGATGTATCTACTTTTAATTTACTTATCTCTTCACTAATTTGCCCTAGTTTATCCTTGCAAAGTAGCTCTTGCCGTTCAGTCTTAAAGGCATTTTGTTTACACTGCAACCTAGCCTCCTCAATGCACTTTAAATTTTCTTTAATTTAGTCTAATGTGACAGTTTTTTTTTTACTGATGGCTCAAGTGAATCCCACAGTATTTCCATTATATCCTAGTGGTTCAAGTTTGTTATGTACTAAGTACAACATCTCTTGCATATGTAGTATGGCAGGTTCTTTGATTCCCTGCTTCCACATGTACAACCCTATATGAGAAAGTCTGAAGTAGCTGTTGCAACTGCATTTTGATAGCTATGTGCTGCTGTACATTCTAATCAAAATTTTAACCTCTTTTCCACATTCTTCTCTTTAATTTCTAATAAAAATTTTAACCTCTTTTCCACATTCTACTCTTTAATTTCACACTTTATAAAATTTAGACAATAATTCAATAAGTGTGTTCCTTTGAATTTTTCTAACTCTACCAGTTGTAAAATTACTTGTATTGGGGGTACCTGAGCCACGTCTTGTCGCATGTGTGATTTTATTATCTAACTTATCCTCTGTATTGTATTTTCATAATTTTTGTAGGTTATAATATGTGGCGGGACCATGGCTTCGAAAAATAGCAATTTGGTAGTTATCCGAGGGCTCAAGTGACTCACAACTGGTTGAGTTTTCCACATGTTTTATAAATACCACCTGGTTAATGATCTATAAGTGTGTTGTAGCCACATGTAGAAGTATTAAGTCAGGAACTCGACCTGGACTGGCCGTCAACAAATCTATAAGGTCCCCAAGCTTACTTCCACTAGGTTTTTTTCTATTAGTTTATCACAACATTTTTTAAAAACTTTTTCTATTACTAAAATATTTTAGCTACAATAAAATAAACGGTTACTACATCTACTCTCCGGAAAGTGTAAATGCTAACTTGAGGACCGAGATAGATACTTGTGAATTAATTAAATTGTCTCAACTTGGCAGCTTGAGATGGTGGTAATTATGCTGGGGATCAAACCTGGTGCCTGCACCACTTAAGTATCGGTCGCTTCTTGTTTCAATACCAATTCACGCCCACACACCTGTCGTGCTCTCAGCTCACAATGATGTTCTCTGTGAACTCCCTGCCTTTCTTGTGAGGGAAAGGGGACGGGGGAAGGGAGAGCTCAACTCAAGAATAATGGAGTAGATACTTTCTGGCCTAGACCGGGTAAACACCCTTCAGCAAGCAGTGGGCTCACCGGCTATCACCCAACCTAGGTGATAGTGACTGCTCCCTCGTCGGCGACGGTCACTGCCACCCCTCATGACTCCATGGTGCCGAAGACTGCCTGCAACTCCAACTCTCTGGCATCCATTTGAACTCTTCTCATCCCCTCCCTCCCCATATTTTTCTGCCCTCTGAATGGCCACCTCAATGACTACCACTGGTCCACAGATGTTTTGCTGATAGAATTACTTATTTTCGAAACACTAACTAATTGTACATTCCAAGTTAATCATATGTGAGGTGTGTCAAGGATTTGTATGGCAGGATCCAACATATTAATTGAGGGATGCCAATAGTAAAATTAAAAAATATATTTTTTAAAAAATTTTAATTAGAGTTTGAAGAGAGTAATTTTGCAGTTCAATATTTTTTTGTATCTTTTTGCATTCATTTTATTCAGAATTAAATTTTAAGCAAACCATCTTTTCTAAATAACATTTTCTTGTATTTTGCTTACGTTATGAGTTTTGAAAATGTAATTTCAGTGATGAGTTGGCCTCCTCTTGGATATGAATCACTGACAGATCAAAGTTCTGGCTCAGAGAGAGACAGTTGAGAGGCGTGCAGGCAGGCGACCTGGTCAGCAAGCTCCTTGTTTGTCACATTGTGCCAGTGAGTGGTAGTGCTTTGTGCAACTGGGCACTGAATAGGAATTATGCCGCGGACCTATTTGTCCATACCATACAGCTGTGGAATTTATCTCCAGTTATCAAATTATTGTGTTCCGTCTTTTTTTCTTCTCCTATAAAAATACTGAAGACATTTATTGATTAACGATATTGTGTTGATCTTTAACAGTTGGAACTTGATTGGTACAAATTTCTAAGTAACTTGTATCCCAATTTTTTAATCCTCCCAAACAAGTACTCAACTTGGTGTGTTCGCCCTCGAGTTAGTTGGGGTTGGTTCTCTAGCAGTGTCAGGGAACAATGGTGGGGTGAAAAGGTTGTAAGAAGCGCTGGCGAGAGAGGTCGCAAACTCCCCTTCAATCATTTGCTTTAATGGGTTAACAAACACAAACACACACAAAAACTTATTTTATGGTAGTTTCTTTCAAATCGACAACATCAATCTGTTAGTACGGGCGAACACATCTGAACTTCAGTTCTAACTTACCCAGGAAAAAGTGAGGTGTAGACAGTCACTGTTCAAACTTACCGGTCGGAATAAATAGAATGGAAAGAAATCTGTGTTATTTTATTTATTAAATAAATGCAACCAGCTTGTTTGCAAGCGTATCATAAAACGAAAGAAATCAAGCCTCTCAGATTTAGCACCCCCAACAAATGCTGTGTTTATTAAAAAGAACTGCCAGATCAATAAGACAGTTTGTTTATGCAACTAGTGCCAGTCATTTTCCCAGGCAAATGACCCACCACACAACTGACTGCTTGAACAGGGACAGTTTAATTCATCCTTCAGTCTGCGAAAGAGGGCGCAGCAGCCCCACTAGATCTGCCACACATGAACAGGGACAGTTTAATTATTCAATACCTAACCATCTACCCATTCCCTGGTGCATCGCCTACAGAAAGCCCCACTACAATGTGAATACAAATACAATACTTGTTAAGGAGACAGCACTATATCATTTGATAATGAATTCAAGGAACTGGGCTACGTATATTTGGCATTTGGCTATGTATGTGAAGAAACAATTCAGAAATGCATGCATATACATCAACACCTTCAGAAATCAAAACCAATTTTTGAAAAAATAGATTTTGACCATTACGGATGCAAATGAAAATACATGTGACACCTTACAGAAGTTAATAAATAAATTGTCGTATAATATGCAGTACAATACGTAGTTGGAACAGTTCACTTGCAGACTTTGATGGATTGAACTATCATTACGCAATATCCAATCACTATTTGCCAACCTCGTGAATGTATGTGCCAACCCTGTGACCATACTCACCAACTCCGATTTGCACTTAAAAAGTACTATTTATTGTAGATTAGATAATAGTTGAATATGGGGTGGAACAACAGCAGGTTCATCTTTTTATGTTGGTGTCTGCTATCTCCAAGAGTCTGATGTGTTTCTAAAAGACTCAAGTGAAATAAAGGCTACACATTTAAACTTTTTTTTTGTATTTTTGCCACTCTGCATCATATTTGTGCAGCAAAGACCTCTCAAAACTATTTGTAAGATCTACAAACCTGAATCTCTTCTCAATCTAATTTAACATTAAATTTGAAGGAGGAAACAAACTAAACTTTGAACATGTTTCACTGGTATAAATATGTTCAATGATGTTGACATCCTAGTAAATCGAAATGGTCTTTTGAAATCCGGAAGCCTGACCAGTATAGTACTTTCATTAAAGCTAGAACATATGTCAGCAACACTCCCCATTGTCATCAATACCAAATCAAAATTATTGGTGCCTGTTTCATCAAAATGTGTGGTATTTATACAAATTTCAAAATATACCAAGCTGTTGTATTGAGGACCGGAGCCTTTCAAACCCAGCAGATTACAAACCTCCTTGCAATTTTCTTAATTTTTGCCACTCCACCATAAAAGGACCAATTTTTTTCTTTCAAAAGTTTTATGCATATACAAATCATTACAATTTAATACCATAGCTCTTTGAAATTACAAACAAGAGAGCCAATTTTTTAAAGCAATCTATCTATATCCAGTAATGTTGGACCAAAGTACAAGCTGCCTCCTAAATTTTTATGTGTTACTGTGAAAATATATTATGCTGTTAGTCAACTGTCATTATAGAGGTGTTCCACTGTAATTTTTACTGTTATTTTGGAATAAAAATTAGTTACGTTCTATTTTGAAACAACAGTGATCTCACAATGGTATTATCGGGAACCGTGGGCAGCCATAAAATCAGGATTTTACTATACGAAACATTGGCATAAATTCAGTATAAAAATGTACATTACAATAATTGCTAACACTTTCAAATTTATTAACACTGAATCTCACACACACACATGCAACTACATTAAACAACAAACACGCCACTATGAAAATAATATATCAGTACAGTAAATATTCCTGAGGTAAAAAAATAAAATAAAAAATACAAAACCACCACCGTATACTTTCAAGAACACAGCTCACTGATGAAACTACTAATACCTTTATCAACTATTAATTTACGTAAAGCCCACTGTACATGGAATAACTATTAATTTACGTAAAGCCCACTGTACATGGAATGACTATTCTCACAAGTTTGTAACACTTTTATCTAAGGGCATGGCAAAAAGTTACACATATAACATGGGGACTCGTAGGATTCCTTACCGGTTTTACTGCAAACAGTACGCGTTTCCTTACAAGGTACTCTCAGATCTTACGATCCCGGTAGTGATGACAAATGACAACATTTTTGATTAAATTAACACAACTTCAACTTTTCAACAAAGCTTTATTTTAAAGCATTCTAGTTATATTAAAATATGTGGCTAAGGTTACACACATTGATCTGAATACAGTATATTTACCTCTGTTCCAAGTTGAATCTCATTTACAACTACAAAATATATGTTCACAGCTGCTTGTGACCATGTTTCATTGCAAACTCTTGTGACCAGCATATTACTAACTCAGCCACGAAATTTTTACTAATATTTTCATTGTGTACATTGTCACATGACACAGTTTATTTTCCTCACTGGCTGAGCTAAAAAAACCAGCAATGAAACACATAGTGAAAAAAGAACTCATATAATTACAGAATGCCAGTAGACAATCCAGTAGCGCGTAGTAATATTTTCAGTGGACGAGTCCATCTAGTAGCAAGTTAGAATCCTGGCATGTGTCATCATAATTAAATTCATTCAATGTACAGTGGGCTTAACTGTAATAGTATTTGGTGCAAATCAGTTTCAACAAGTGCTGTTCCCAACCATAGTTTTCTAAATGCACATAATCAACTAGATTACATCAAGCCTTACGTGTGATGCCAAGTATAAAACCTGATGGTTATGATTGTTAAAAATTAACATTCACAGCTGAGAAACAATATGTATATACTCAGATCTTAAGTAAGAATTATATATAAATAGACCACCCTTTCTGACATGGTAAACAAATATTATACATCTGCAGTTTTTATAGTCATATCACAATACTGTATTTACAGAAAGGAACAAATGCTTATAGCTTGCAGTCTTCGATTGTCGCCACAATGCAACTTCTTCACAACACTTCTATTTACCCCAGAATAGGGGTCGACGAGAAAACAATGCGAGGTGATGGAGTGAACAGTTCGAAAATAACAATCTGCAACAATCATGTACAAAACATTTTCAAAAGGTATTATAACTTTAAATTCAAGCACATATTTTTTCAAATCCTTATGCACAACAACACATGCTTACATGGACATTACCATAATAAATTGTTAGGAACAATTATTATGGAGTCAGTTAATTCATGGTGACCACACGTCCTTGAATTCTTAAAAAGCTTTCAAATACAATGTACTTGGTCGGGTAACCTTTTTCCAACTGTCATGGTTGCAGGGCCTATATTTTCACTTTGAAAAAAGGAGAGAGGGAGAGATAGTGTGTGTAAGAGGGTGAGAGAGTTCGTGAGTGTGCACAAGTGTGTGTTTATTGGCAAAATGTAAGTTCTGCAATAAAACTATTATACTGTGAGTATGTGCAGATCTGTATTAATTTCTCACATGGAAACCAATTTGGGGGGGAAAAAAATGCAGTGGACTCGACATTAAGCAAGCCCTAATATAAAAAAAATTATTAAATGTGATTCCTCATCTTTTGCAACATCAGGACCATACTTTGATACATGTAGTTAAAGCAACACGTCTGACTACACATTTGCCGTGTCATTATTATTGAACTATGATTGTGTCGCAAATTCCAGTCCTCATGCGATTAATACATTTTTGTAATTGAAAAAGGTAAAAAATATTACAGGAAAGTAACTTGGTGTCTAAATACAGTTTTTTTTTTGTGTGTGATATATAATTGGCAAAAATACTGTATTAACGAAAGATTTTTCATAGATGTAAGGTATTCCTAGTACAGTGGAACCTCGTTAATACAAACCCTGTTAATACAAAGTTCTCATTAATACAAAGTGTTTTTCTTTCCCCTTGGAATGAGATGAGAAATTTAATACCTATTACCTTTGATGCTCCATAACTATTTTCTTTACTCATAAAACAATGTAATACTGTACTAAGTTTATTTGTTAAAGACAGCCATTGGGTTGGTAATAATGTTTGTATTTTTGGTACAAACAGCCTGAAAAATTGTTCACAGAATTTCTTTTATTTTTGAAACACCTGTTAATACAAACCTCATTATTACAAACTGCACAATTTTCGGTCCCCTCAGGTTTGTATTAAAGAGGTTTGACTGTAACTATTATTGATAATGTCCATACAGGAAGTACAGTTGTTCTTTTCTTGATAATTGGTTTTATGTCCTTTAAATCATGGAAATGTTCTTGAATTTAAAAATCAGATTTGAGTGGCCACAATGTAATTACATTGTGACACATAAATGAAAATGATAGCTAGATTTACATTAAATGTTGTCAAAAGGCACCTACACTCAAGTGTAAATATGAAAAATATTATATTTATTGTAATCTGGTTGTTGATACAACATATACAATGTTTTTATTGACAGCAACTTGTGCCATAACAACACAACAAATATGAGCTGTTTTGACATGGTTGGTTTAAGAGATGATTTGAAACTGTTTATATTAGTGTGCAGAACAATGGGCCATCTGGATTAAGTTCTAGTATATCATTGGCCAGTTGGCCACAAGTGTACACTCCTATGTTGCCTCATAAGCAGCAAACAAAAAAAAAAAAGTTGTGGAGAGATAGAGAGATGACAATGAAGCTGGCCTAGCCAACAAGAATTTATTTTCTCTCATAAATCTGCTAATACTGTAATTCTTAAAGATTTAAATTGTATCAGTCATTTCATGAGCTGGCTGTAAATAAATTATGCTATTGTTTGATTTCAATTTAAATTGTATCAGTCATTTCATGAGATGGCTGTAAGTAAATTATGCTATTGTTTGATTTCACTAATGATTTTATACTAACTTCAAGCTTTAAAAATTATTTTCAAAAACTGACACAAACTCTTAAATTCTTATGTATCTATAAAAAATGTGAATTGTCTTCTGATTAAAATTACACAATATGCTCAGAGACAACAAAAGGGTTTAATACGGATAAATTAGAGCTTGCAGACAGAGTGACTACAGAAACAATTAAATAATCCTGCTACTTGACTTTAGTACATAAACATCAGTGTAACTCATTAACATGAACATCACTACACAAAGTTATCTTTAGCACTAAGTGGTTTCCTTCCTTCTCAAGTAATGAGATGAACAGCAGAATCTTAATATTAATGTTTAAAAAATTATGTTTTAAAATACCATGTTACTTCAAATCATTTGATAAAGTAACTTCTTGGTTATTTCAATTTTTATTTTTATTTTTTTGTGAAAAATACTTAAATAAATCTCCGAGACTTTTTTAAGTTATCACAATCACCTATTAATGTAAACTGTATCATTGAAAAAACTGAGAGCTACAGCAAGTCCTTTAGTGATGGGAAGTCATAGCAATGGTAAAAATTGTTGTTTTTTAAGGAGAAAAAGACTTAAATAAATTTAGAGAAATTTTATAACTAATCCAAACTGTATATGTATGTACCTACAAACCTAATATACAAAAAAGCCAAAGTTTATGTTCATGAGGTTTATACTAAAGAAGTTTATAACTGTAGCACATTTGCTGAGCGAGAAAAAATAAAATTTTCTTGAATTTCCATTTTTAAAACAACCTTTAATTTCACGATTCCATTATGACATAACAGGCTAATGTAAAAAATTCAATGCTAACTAATTTCCCATATTCAGGTGATTTTACATGATAATAGTAATCAAAGATTTAGTCCAACATTGTGGTGACATGTGACGGAGTGATACAATATAATGAAGTGTTGCAACTAGCATTTATGTGGACAATACTGTCAAATCCTGCAGTAGAGCTCAACCTGGGAAGCTGTAGCTGAATAGTAGAACCCCGTTATAACATTTCTGGATATACCTAACATTGTCCTACATATAACATCACTTTTCTTTGGTTCCACCATTTATACGTAAAGCATAATGCATTTATTTCCAGCTAATAACAACACTTGTATTTTTCATTTCCTGCATGTATCATTTTTTCTCAGCCAATAATCATAACTCAGGCAAAATTTTTCTTGACAGTATTACTTTAGATATAATAAGTAAGCTGTGGACAAAAAAAAACTATTAAACAACAAGTTTATGTTTGGGAAAGTGTCATAAGCATAAATTACAGTGATATTAGTGACTGTGATCTTGAAGTAGATGATCATGAATCTAAAGAAGACAAGTGGGAAAGTCTACATTATAAACAAAATGTAAGTATTAATTATGTTTCTGATTACACATTAACTGTAACACCATTATGTACTTGCTACAAGACAAAATTTGAATTAAAATATGACAATTTTAAGAATAGTTCAAACAACTTTAAGTTTATCTATGTACATGATACGGTACTAACTTAAACAAATATTTCCACTGAAATGACATTATTCTAATTAACTTACTAGATAATCAAATTGATAATGCAGCACATAAAAAAATTGGCTTTCCTAAATTTTCAAGTAAAAAGCAGAACTTGAATTCAGCAAATTGACTTGCTAGGTATTCTTTTACATACTGATATTTTAATTTTGTGGGAACATGTCTGCTTTCATAACACTATATTCTTCAGCATCACATGTTTCAGTTTTTTTTTTCCATCTACCACTGCCAAAATACAAACCACAGAACACCAAAAGATCCATCAAGATTTTTATTTTGCCCATGTTTGAGCCTCAACCCTACAAAAATTGTTTGTAAGGGCGCCACCTACCTGCACAATAAGAGGTTCAAAACAGTTGAAGCAGTAAATTTGACCTTGAAGCGCGCATCAAACGCCTCATCGGCCATCGGCACAATGAGCCAAGCGCTGAACTAGCATGCAAGGTTCCTGCCTAACCGTTTTTACTATGGGACACTAAGCGGTGACCATGTAATTTTATTGATGGAAAGTCTGGAGCAAAGTTCAGTGCACTTCTCAATCTGAGTTTCACACACATCCAGTTAGTACATTTTGAAGAACAACAATCTGAAAAGGGTTTTTAGCCATGTTGGAGGGCTTAGAAACTGTTTTTATAATGAACATGGTATTTTAACAATGACCTTCCGACCTTGTCCAAAGTGTGTTTTCTTTTCGTACATTGGCACAATGGGCGCATGTGGAATAGTTTCGTAAAAAAAAAACCTGTTTATGAACACACTGCAACACATTTTAAGCGCATTGTAGATGGCCCCCTTAATGCTATAGCCTAAAAACTTGAAACACAGTTACAACACATGAATCCATACCAGTACAAAAAGCAAAAAAAGCCATGAAAAAGATACTACAGAAGTAGACTACCTGGTTAATTCCAGTCACCAGGAATGGCGCAGGAATGTACAGTGTATGTGATGGACCAGCGCTGAAGTATCTGCCAATGTTGAATCCATTTACAAACACATTACCCTTGCCCCAGGTGGACATGTTGAGGAAAGTGTCGTGAGGCTCGTCAACATTGAGGACAGCCTTATAGAGGGCAGGTCCCGACAATGGAGAAATATCTTTCCAACCTGCAAGACTATATAACCACAATACTTTCTCACTGTTGCAACTTGAACCTTTATAAATTAGATTAATATTACTGTATTTACATAATACAGTAGTTATATTGCCAAAACCAACTTTGCACACAATAACAATTACTGTATCATCATTCTGCTTATAGTATTTTCAAACAAAATGAACCTGTAAAGAATGTGCACTCTTCAGACATTACATAATCTTTTTCAACCTTTGGAAGTACAGCACAGTACATATAATTGACTACTTTATACGTTACATTGTACTGTAATTTGAAGGGAAAATATACTGTTTTATTAATTTCATTAAAAATTTTTTTAACAAGAAACAAACACATTGTCAACACTTTTTGTCTGTGACACTGCTTTTTGGCACAGAATAAAATGATCCAAATATACTACATAAAACATATTGTCACGCTTCAAACATTTAAAATGCACGACAACAATGACTATCCAAATAAGAACTCTTGTTTATTGAAATTGAAGCAGTCTCAGCTACAAATTGGACTATTTCAGTACCACACATTTAAAATATGCAGCAATATTTTATTTAAGTTACAATCAATGACAATTTCCTCAAACACTAATAAATTCCACAGAAAATAAATACACAACTTCAGAAATGTCACTACCGAAAGGTTTCATGAATGGACAAAAAAATTTTCCTACTAAATAAATGAAACCCTTGATAACCCATTGTGGAAAAAAGAGAAAGCAACAACGTAATTGTTGTGACGCATCGTGGACTACTTGTGAACCACTTTGCTTCCCTGCAGGTTTACCTCCAGGCTCGCTTTTTCCCAGACTTCAGCCCAGCGCGAGAGGCTGTTTGGAACTAGGGAGTTGTTGAGAGCCACTGCACATGTTAGCAATCTTCCATTCTACCTCCACCAGGTGTCCACCCCCAGTCATCTGCCACTACCTAGCTACCATACCTACTGCAACATTCACCATCAGTGCTGCAGCAGCACCATACAGTTTATGGTAGTGAGGACTTCCCTGGATACAGACTGGGGTTATCAATTGTTCATTATAGCGGAACAGGTGGTGCACCCTTATTGATGCTTTTCATCTGACCTACCCCTGCTGGCTATCTTGTAACCTGTGCACTAGATAGTACACACTAAATAGTCCAGCTCATTTCTGGCATGCCATGTTACGGTTTCGTAGTATACAGGGACGAGGGAAGAGAAATGCCCATTATCCACAGCTTATCGTCCCACCCTACTATGACGACCATTCACTTCTGCATCTTTTTACACTTTTGCCAAATGGAATTTATTGTGCCAGGTACTCTTTTGGGCAGCCGAACAAGAATAGTGGGGGGAGAGGAAGAGGTGAAGGATTCAGACTCGCAAATTTCATCAATGAACACAATAATACAGGGTGGCAGGTAGAAATGGGAAGCTGGTGCCAGAATATTGTAAACTTTTGTTAGATTTAATAAATTATTTATTTTCGTATGCATTAAGGCTATTTTTTAAATTAAGTTAGTCCCATTTGGGAAATTGCTGATGTGTTTTCTTATATCTGTTTTGTTTGTCTTTTAAAAAAACCTACTGAACCATTTAAACGCATATTTATAATGTCAACTTTAAAGGCCGTTTCACTTAAAAATATCGTTGCATCTATTTTCATAAGAAATTACTACTCATTAATTTGTTCTAGACCAAAGTCACCTATAAAAATAAAACCACTGTAATTTACAAAAGGATTTTATGTATTCTAAATTTGTTTAGATAGGTATTGTTTACTGTAATTTTTAAATGTACATAATCATTTCAGTTAGACTTTTTATATTGTTGATTTTGAAAGTATTTTTTATGAGTAGTTAGCGAATATTTAACGCTAAAATTTTCAAACATTTACGGAGAATGTTTTTGTTAAATACAGTACATTACAACTGGATGACATCCATAGGTTTAGCTTCAACCCAAGAAGAAATCTGAATTTCATGGCAATATAAATTTACTAATAAACACAAATGTTTGAGCAATTTTAATATAATGTGTAAAAGAGGTTCATGTAAATTATTTTCAACACTGAGGAAAGTAGATTTGTTAGTTATAGTCTTGTTCTGAAAGAGATTGTGTGCTCAACGTTTTAAATCCGAAACGTTTGTAACCAGGTATACATTAATAACCTTCCTCCTAAAATGCTCAATTCTGTGATGGTTTTCAAACAAATAATCTACAGTGAACTGTAGTTTCTTAATAAAATCCAACAAGCGTGTAATATGGTGGGTGAAATTTGATACATCCTACTACAGAAACAACATGAAGACTGCAACTTATTTAGCAACTTGCCACAAAATTAACAAGTTGGTTTACCTAGTCATTCATTGACATGGCTCTAACAGTAACGTGAAATGAAGACTTTTTGTAGCATACAATGGTCCACTTAAAATGGAATTGTTAATGAAGTCTTTGTACAATGTAATGTGACTGCTCCATTTTTGACCAATTTTCTCTCTTGATTTAATCATGGAGTTAATTCCTATTAAAAAATAAGTTGTGCCCATCCAGTGTCTCAACCACACCAAAAGTCACCGTACCACATTGGTAGTTCTGCAGCGACATGCTAATTCACTAGTAAGTCAGAATTGAGGCGAGGTACTACAGCGTTCTTAATACTTTAGTGTGTTTGCCTGGCCTCTGAGTCCCCTGGCTCACCCGACAGTCATGATTAAGTTAAAGTGATGCCACTTGTTGGTATTGGTATCAAGTTAATTCAAATGATGAACTGTCGATGTTCTAAGCTTTAATAAGATTGCCCAGAAGTATGAAGGTTCTTCACATCAAGGCCGAGTGACCACGTATCAGGATACACAATTTCTGTAACACCATCTGTAATTAACAATTGTTATAGTAGTTAGTTGTAAAGTGGTTTTTAAGGTTTTTAAGGATTTCATTTTTGATTAGCAATAATATTAACGTGGTTTATGATACGGCCGGGCCTCGTTGTTACTACCACCTTTTGGCAAGCCATTTTCCGCAGTTGCCACATTTGAATATACGTATCCATGTACGTATTCATCTGGTGAGCTGTGTACCATAGTCTTTGCTAAGCCTTGATCTGCCAAATTATGTAAACTCTGTGTAGTGGGAATTCGATAAAGGTTGTTTTATATGTATAACCATTTCTATCCTGCCTAATATAAGCAAGTTTTATTTAAAACCAGTACTTAAAAGTCAGCTGGAACAAGCAATACTTGTTGGCAACCATACGCAGGAGAAAGGAGGGCTACTGCGAGTGATTACTCGCCCTAGTCTAGGAGTATGCGAGTGGGAGTGTGGAAGTCCTTTGCGTCTACTAGCACGAGATACATCCATTCTGTCGCAGGTTAATTACTTTTGTTGGTTGTGTTGCCAGCAAAAAGTTACAGATTTGGAAATCATGCGAGTAAGGCCAAGTCATTTAGACTGCCGCGAATTTTGTCTTTGTAGACTCCATTATGAATTATATGCTGGTATCCAGCAGACCTTTTTTGGACTTAGGTTAACCTAGCAGTACTTACCAGGAGTAAAGCACATGGTAAACCACGTGGTTTACGAGTAATTGCAATGAATTGTGTTGTACCACTAAGCTGCGAGCAAAATACCCTGAGATACGAAACATTTGTACACTTTATTTTGTTTACTGAACTTGTCTCGTTTAGTAACTATGTTGGTGTTTCTAAAATGAATGTCTGCCTCGCCTTTCGACACAACGAATCGCCAGGAACCGTAGATATTTAGTCTCATGCCTCCACTGACTACGCCATAAAAGCTTGTAATTTTCTTTTGTAATCAAACAAGGTACGCCAAGGGTTATTTTTATTATTTGAAGCTGAGTAGAGACCCCGGTTTCATCACAATAGAAAGATAACGTTAATCAGTCAAGTTCAATGATATAGTATACCCAACCCTTACGGCAACTTGTTACATACGTACAAAATCGACGGGCGACGCCGATTGGAGGCATGAGAGTTCCCAGGTCAGCGAGCTAACCAATCACGCAAGTTTCCAACGCTGTTGGGAAGGCCAAAAGGGCTGAGAAAATTAAGAGGTAATCTAACTTGGTCTAAAAGCAAGAGGTCCTGGGTTAGATTACGGAAGGAGGAAGATACGGTATGTAGGAGGGAGAGATTTTGGTCAGCGCTTAACATCGAGGTCTTCAGAGCTAGTGAGGGGTGACATGAGGTGAGTATGGAGCATTACCGGAATGAAATGGCAGGGAAACGGAAGATCCCCGAGAAAACCCGCTGACCAGCGGCATCGTACGACATGATTCCTACATGCGAAAATCCGGGGACCCACCCCGCCGGGAATCAAACCCGGATCGCCTTGATGGGAGGCAAGAGGTCTGACCCCTCGACCACTGCAGTCCTGGGCATGTAGGAAAACTAAATGGGAAGGAAAAGGGCAGAACAAACAAACTGAGATAAAATAGAGCTGTTTATTATAAAACAACGCACAGCCCCACAGGGTCGGATTTACCACTAGGCCCGGGCCTAGGTACCGGAACTTCACAAGGACACACTTTTACTGAGGAGAACTTGAGGAATTTCCCATCATTATTTTTAAAAGTGCCAATTTGGTTACGAGCTAACAATTTTTAAATTCCTTCAATTTTGGTATTGTTTACTTATGCTGTCTCTATTAGTTTTATCTGTTCTATGGCCACTCCTGCTATTTATTTTCAAATAACTGTGTTACAATTAAGCTGAATTATTGTTGTGTTATTACTATTATTCGAGAGGACAGAGCTGAGTAATTTTAAATGATGTGGTGCTGAGAATGGGGAAAGGACTCCAGTTGTTAAGAAAGGGTGATAAAAAAAAAGGCTGCGGGGGTACTTAGACTGACAGGCCTAGGGCGAGCAGAAGCTTAAATACAGCCCTGCAACCTCAGCCTGCCCCCAAGACAGTTTGACCTGTCAATAGTTAACCTACTGCCACCTAGCATGAAGAGAGACTCATCGAGACGGCAAGGGCTGCCCTGGTTGCGGCTGCACGGGAAGACATGTCAAAAAAACCTATCTTCCACAATTCCAATACCATTAATTTACCTACCTTATAAGTCGCTCAACAACTTTACATAAAACAGGTTGCTGAGCTCTAATAAAATAAGAAATAAAACTGGTCTTAAATGTTACATGTCTACAAATTCAGATAAGGTTTGAAATTGCACCTCTAGGGGAATTTTACCTGTTGAGCCATGTTCTCTTGAACTGCAGAGCGATAATCGACCAGTCCTGCAGCTGGTGGTCGTCCAAGAACAAAGTGCTATCGACCAGCCCTTTCCTCTGGTCAAAGGTGGTGAGGGTGTGGTCAAAGTTCACACGCCCCCAGTTTTCTACCAGCACGTCTAGCGTCCTGCTGTCTCCCGCACTTCCCGCGCTCAAGTTAAGTAAGCTGTTACTGTGAGGATAAATCATCATAAATATTCTACAACCACACAATATGTGGAAAATAAAGTACAATGTTCCCAAACACCATCACACTTTCTAGGTTATGTAATACGGTTCACAAACAGCCAGTACAAAATACAGTTAGGTACAGGTCCCGCAGCCTAGAAAAGGTTTTGAGAGAGTGGCCCAGCAGACGTAAAATGGTATCTACTGCGCAGCTACCCGCCCCACATTTTCCTTCCCAGCCAGTAAGAGGCAAAATGACAGAACCCTGACTGTGGCATAAACAACTACAACCAATCAGCAGATGTACACAACCTCGCTGATTATGGGCAGAAGGAAGAGGAAACTTCTCCTCTGCGTGTCGCCAGGGCCTTTCCTAGCTCACGTGACCTGTACACATTTTTAACTGACATTCTCATAATTTTTTTTGGTAGTTTAAACATACTATACTATATTTCAAATTAATTTTGTTTGTTTGATGGATTAATTTTGGGTGTTTCTTTATTTGATATACTTTTTGCATTGTATTTGCATGATCTCCAGCTGAAGTTTTAACAATTTTTCACCAAATTTTTTTTTGCAGCTGTGGCTTGCCAAACGATGGTAACTGCAGTATGTTACTGTTGCATGCTAACAAAACATATTTTTTAATATAATGAGACAAAATATCCTAACATGAGAAAATACATTTTTATAACTTTTCTCTTATGCAGTGCTAAAAAACTAAAAGTTAGATTAACGAAATTTTTCAAAAACAGTGACATTTCTAAGTTCTACTGCAATCTTTTTTTCTTGTAAATAATACCATTTATTTTCCTGAAGAACATTGTAGGCTGTATGATAAACTTACTTAAAAATTCATTTAGCAGCCAAAGCTTAGACAACAAATCTCAGAAATGAAATTGTTTAAATTGCATCAAACCAGGATTACATTATTTAAATTACAAGAGTCAATAATATACAAAGTGTGGCCTGAGACTGTAGTCAAGCTAATTTTAGATTTGGTCTAGGGATGAAAGGAGACCAAACACCAAAAAAGTAAACTTTAATGTAAATATAATGGTGTGACTGATTAGGACGGCGTCAAATTAAAGTAAAACACTGTAGGGCAGGATCATAATTCTGAACCATTCAGTAGGTAATTTATATTGGATACAAATTTAAATTCCTAATGATTACTGATACTTGTTATACGCATAAAATATAACATTTAAGACAACTTTAATTCAAATTGGAACTATGTTTCATGAGGCCAGACGAATGAGAAAGATTTGAGGGTCAGATAATAGGCTGTGTGACATGGAGAAGATGCTCTGTCTGGACATGTCGGTTGCATGAGGCGCGGCTCCACGTTCATTCCTAAGGGCTGGTGGAAGAGAAGGAGCATCAACTAATTTTTGAAGGTTCAAAGCGAATGTTATTTTGATTATTTAATAGTCTATAGTGGGACAGGTATGTTAATTTACACACTTATTTGTATAAATATAAACAATAAACAAGGTCATTCATTTTCATATAGGCAATTTCACAACTATTGTGCATTAGCTTTACATAAAATTTAACAAGTGTTAATTGCCTGGAGGACATGAGTATTGGCAAACAGCGCAATGGCTTGGAATGTAACTATTCTCAAAAAATGTTAACAGTGAAAAAATTTTAACTAAAACATTTTACAAATAAACATATTGTTGAATGCTCTATGGATGTAATCAAGCCATAGCAACCAGTTGTGTTCATGAAGTAAATAAAAGATGGTGGCTCATTAGGAACATTCCATTAACTCCTGAAAATTACACAGTTGCTTGGCAGAGTCTCTCCACATTAACAGAATTCTAGAATTGCCAAATGTTACTACAGCACAACACAAACCACTTCGTCATTTTGTAACAACTTTTCTGGAGAATGCTCGTGCTCTTGATAGCTTAGGCCAAACCATTACCAAACGTAATCCTGTATTATTTACCCTTCTGATGAGACAATTAGACATTTCTCTACGAACAAAATTTTAACAGTATTGCACAGACATTCCAGATGCATTCCCAGAAGTTGACGAACTGATTACATTTTTACAGTTGGAAGCTTCCAGAATGGAGAATGCACAAGAAGTAGGTACCAAGCCAAGTTCGATTGCTTCTAAATACAGGTACAGGCAATCTTGCAAGTAGTAGAACGGTTTTGTTTTCAAACTCTGAGGGGGATGGGAAAAAGTGTGTTTTTTGCCTACAGACACTGCATACACTTTACAAGTGTCCTCAGTTTCTAGAAAAATCACCTGAAGAAAGACAACAGATGGTACGTAAAAAACGTTTGTGTTTCAATTGTTTGGGAACATCTCATGTTGTAGCCAACTGTCCTTCACAATATGTCTGTTCACACTGCGGACAACACCATCACTCATTGTTACATGTTGTGAAAGGGGCTAGAGACCAGTCGCTGTATGGAGCAGATCCTCAAGTTAATTTGTCTACTTCTCCAGATGAAAATAAGCCTCTCTCTCAGTTTGTAGGAGTGTCCGCCACACATTCTAGTCACTCTGTGAACCTATTATCCACTGCTCTTGTTTTGCTTGCTGATTCACAAGGTAACCGTCATAAATGCCGAGCCATTTTAGACAGTGCCGCCCAAGGAAGTTTTATTTCAGAAAGATTATCTCGAGAGTTGTGTTTGCCATAAGAAAATTGTAATGACCAAGTCACAGGATTGTCCCAGACTCATGTTAAGGTTCGCGGTAGGGTAACTGCAAATATTGTCATGAATAAACAGGTCATCAATGTTTAATCATTCTATGTTAGTAGTGTCCAAGATAACCAATCCACTGCCACCTACAAATGTGGATGTGATGATTTGAAAGCAATTAGGGTCAATTCCTCTTGCAGGTCCAGCATTTGACACTCCCGGTGCCGTTGATTTGATTTTGGGGCAGAAGTATTTTCTCAAGTTCTCACAGGAGGGAAGCTTAGCCTAGGAGAAGGATTACCAGTTGCCCTCGAAACCACCTTTGGGTGGGTTTTGATGGGAAAATGTCCTACGGCATGCGTTAGAACTAATGAACCAATCAACCCATCAATAGACTTTACTGTACACTAATATGTTGGAGTCCACGCTGAAAAGGTTTTGGGACTTGGAAGAACCTCCCATTGTTAAGCATTTGTCTCCAGATGATGTTGCATGTGAGCAGCATTACAAAGAAACACACTACCATTTACCATCTTGACGTTATGGTGTCCGTCTTCCTTTCCGTCCTGACACGGTTCTTGGTCAGTCCCAATTGTTAGCCAATCAGTGATTCATGTTGTTGGAACGTAAACTGCTTACTCAGCCTGATGTTTGGGTCTTGTACAAGGATTTCATGACAGAATATGAGACTTCACAACACATCGAGCTGTGTACTTTATTCAAGCCATATATGCACTTGTTACTTCAATCCTCATCATGGAGTAAAGAAACCTTCCAGTTCAACCACAAAACTTAGGGTTGTCTTTGATGCTAGTGCCAAGAGTTCGACAGGACATTCTTTAAATGATTGTTTGTATTCAGGTCCCAAATTGCAGTCCGATAATGTTGACATAATTTGCAAGTTCAGAACTCATGAATTTGTTTTATGTTGTGACATCAAACAGATGTACCGACAAATTGTTCTTCATCCTGATGACAGAAAGTACCAGTTGATTTTGTGGCGTTCAGACATATCTAAGGATCTTTGCAAGTACCAACCGAACACTGTCACATACGGAGTAACAAGTTCACCTTTCCATGCTATTAGAACGCTACAACAACTTGCAGTTGATGGACAGATATTTCCTAGGGCAGCAAAAGTACTACAAACTCAGACATTTGTTGATGATATTATCACTGGTGCTGCATCACTTGAAGAAGCATTTGAATTGCGGGAGGAACTTGTTCAACTGTTAGGGAAAGGTGGTTTTGAGTTGCATAAGTGGGTCACAAACCATCCTGCACTGTTAAATGGTCTCCCAGCTGCCAGTTGTGAGGTAATCTCATTCACTAATGATCTGCAACAAGCTCACAGTATTCTTGGACTGCAATGGAATGTTGAAATAGATGCTTTTTCATATCATGTAGAAGAACAGCTATCATTGTGTACTAAACGGTCAGTGTTGTCCTATATTGCTAGGATTTTTGATCCCTTGGGCTGGTTGGCTCCTGTTGTGATGTGGGCAAAAATTTACCTTCAATCATTGTGGTTACATGGATTTGGTTGGGATGATATTCTTCCTGGTTCTCTTCTTGACTCATGGCAGCAGTTATTGCATGGAATTGTGACTGTAAATTCTCTGTCGATTCCCCGCTGGTATGCTAATGATAGTGGATCTCCTATTGATGTCCAGTTACATGATTTTTCAGATGCATCGGAAAAAGGATACGCTGCTGTTGTGTATATCTGCCTCACATTTCCAAATCAATAAACAGCTGTGAAGTTGGTAATGGCCAAAACAAAATTGGCACCTCTTAAGTCAACCTCCTTACCACGCCTTGAGCTGTGTGGAGCCCATCTGTTAGCTCGATTTATATATCACTGTCAAAACCTTCATCTACTGATATATGGTGAGATGTCACTTCATGCATGGTCAGATTCAACTGTTGCTCTGGCGTGGATCAGACATGCTCCTCATACATTGAAGACATATGTAGCAAATCATGTGACTCAAATCCAGGAGTGGACAACCCCTAGTATTTGACATCATGTGAATTATTCAGATAATCCTGCCGACTGTGCCTCACGAGGATTATTTACTAGACAGCTAGTTCAAGATCACATTTGGTGGACCGGTCCTTCATGGTTAGTCCTTCTGCTCAAAGATTGGCCTTTACAACCCTGTGTCAACATACAATCAGTAACCATTTCGAAACTTAAAGCAGCCACACTGTCAGTATCAATAGTTACTAAGGAAGACTCATTGTTGTCAGATTTGCAACTGTTTTCGTCTTGGATTAAACTAGTACATGTGGTAGCTTGGATGTTAAGGTTTGTTCACAATTCTAGAAAGAACAAGCATGTTCAGGGAACCCTTTCTGTCAGTGAATTAAACAGAGCTACTCAAAAACTGTGTTTTATAGTTTAACAAGAGGCCTTTCAGAAGGAATTGCAACTCTTGAAGAGAAATAAGACTTGCTCCCCTCGCATACAACAACTCGCGCCTTTCCTTGACCCAGATGGACTACTCAGGGTGGGCAGCCACCTGGAGAATGCCACACTCCCAATTGCTGCCAAACATCCAGTTATTTTACCTCATGATAGTTATGTTGTTGCTGGTGAGTTACTATCATGTAGCCTACTTGCATGCTTCTTCACAGTTGTTGCATGCACTGTTAGCATTGCGGTTTTGGATATTGGGAGCCAGAAGGTTAATTCGTTCTGTGATATCTCACTGCATTCGTTGCTTCCGCTGCAAACCAAAGGCTACTCCTCAGCTTATGGGCTATCTCCCATGGTCTCGAGTCACTCCTCAACCTGTGTTCCTACACTCAGGGGTTGATTTCACTGGATATTTTACTATCAAGGCCAGCAAACTGAAGAAGGCACCAACACAAAAGGCTTATTTGTCTGTTTATACGTCTTTCCACAAAGGCTACTCATGTAGAGGTTGTGTCAGAATCGTCGACGGCTGCCTTCATTGCTGCATTGTCTCGTTTTGTTTCACGCTGTGGGCTTTGTTCACACATTTATGCAGACTGTGGTACACATTTTGTTGGTGCTGCAGCTCATTTTCAGAAGACTGTGACCAATATACTCAAGTCAGCACCACACAAGAACACTATTGAGGAATTTTTATTAGCACATGGGATTAGTTTTCATTTTAATCCACCTGCTACACCTCACCAAGGTGGCATTTGGGAAGCTGCAATCAAGAGTGCCAAGACGGTGCTGAAGAAAGTGGTGGGACTTCAAATCTTAACGTTTGAAGAATCCACTACAGTGGCAACAAGAGTTGAAGCTGTCCTAAATTTCAGGCCTCTAATTTCTTTGTCCTCTGATCCTTCTGACTTAAGGGCTCTAACCCCCGGACACTTTCTAATTGGTAGACCTCTACTTGCCTATCCAGAAGACGACCTTACTCAAAACAATTTAACCTATTTGACACGCTGGAGACTTGTTCAAGCCATTGGTCAGCATTTCTGGAAATAATGGCAGAGGATATACTTCAATACTCTTCAACAACGTGGGAAGTGGACAGTTGTACAGAAGAACTTGAGTGTCGGTGACCTTGTGATTGTACAGCAGGACAACATACCAGCATTGAACTGGTGCTTAGGTAGAATCATACGAGTGTATCCAGGACAAGATGGACTTGTGAGGGTGGTCAAAGTGAAAACTGTAAATGGCGAATTAAAACGTCCCACCATCAATTATGTCCTGTACCCCTATAAATGAGTAACAATGTTCTGAATATTGTATGTGATCCTTTTTTTTTTTTTGTGATTAAAATAGTTATTTTAGGTGGGCGGAATGTTGAATGCTCTATGGATGTATTCAAGCCATAGCAACCAGTTGTGTTCATGAAGTAAATAAATGATGGTGGCTCAGTGAGTTAGTGTACTAGTGTCCTGTGTTTTGGAATTTATTTCCTGGTCCTCCGGTAGTTTCTGTACATTCACATACAAACAGGATATTTACAACAAAATTCAACATGGCATTTAATAAATTTACAAAATACAATCAATCCATCTGTCTTTTGTCTTAGCAAAACAAAATATTATTGAGTCTATGTTGATTTCAATGTCTCTACGGATATGGAAAAGTTGCAAGGCCATTCAAACGTTAAGTCTCCTATCTAACTTCTAAGCCATGTCTTGAGCTGCCGAAGAGGAGTGTTCTGTCGTTGCGATGCCGGTTAGCAAGAACGCAAAGAGCAGCAATTGCTTATGGATGCTTGGAAACAGGTAACTGTGTCTACAGGCTGTCTGAGGTTTTGTTTTCTTAAACTTCTTGGATGTAACTTAGTGTTCTCGCCATAGTTTGTACTCATCTTCAAGGCGAGGACATATGCACCCTCATACCCAGTTACTATGCGATGTTCATGGAGGGATATACTTGGTCGGCCATTAAGTATTACAGTGTCTACAATCGGATGTAATCATAAACAATTTTCCTGTACCTCAGCTATCCTGTGCAATATACTAGATTAACTACTTCATGTTCAGGAGATTCACGTGTTCGAATGAAATTTTTTTCAGCTGCCATTGCAGTTTTGCGATAGTTGTGACTTTCATGCACTGGGAGAGCTCCATCTTTACCGTGCAAGATGCAAAATTCTTGAGTGGTTTTTAACAAGCGCAATCAGTTAAGTGTTCCCATGAGCACTAAACAGTTGAGGTTGTTTAAATGTTGGCATCAAACGAAACTACAAACTTCTCATTCACATTTCTTGTAAACCAAATGAAGGAAGGAACACACAATTTTGAGCCAGCTTCCAAGGATCTAGTAACAGTTTGTCTTTTGTAAACTAATTGAGTTTGTGCATTTTGTGGAAGTAACTATCAATGTTATACTGGATATAAGGTTGATGGTCACTATTCCCACCAGAGACCAAGAACTCAGATTCCGCAAGTTTGTAAATACCGTAGTTGCAAGTTGCCACAGCACTACAAATAGGCGTGAAAGGTTCAGTCCCCAGCGCCGAGTCACTCCGGATTTTCACAAGTGAGAATTGTGCCACACAATGTCACTGGTCGGTAGGTTTTCTCAGGGATCTACCATTTATGCAGCCTTTACATTCCGTTACTGCTCCATTGTACATCAATCACGCTTATATCGGCTCTCAATACCACAGCTGTTACGAGCCACCCAAATATTTTTACTTCACGAAAACACAAGAATACAGTGAACATTGTTGCATCGTTCCCGTTTCTTTCGTTTTCCCGCATCCATTGATTGTTTTTCACTGTCCTGACAAATTACCTATATAAACAATGTTAAATAAACCCATATTGACCGTTCATATATGCATAAATTTCCCGCATCGACCATTCACACATTTTCACCAACAACAAAAAAAAAGTTCATTTACATTTTACGTTTTCATACCACGCTCGTATACACATCTCGAAACAAACAGGCGTAAAGAATGTATCATAACCGCACAAGGCTAACATTTACCGTTGTCAAAAATACGGATGAACGTAATGTGTTTGGTTTGTTTTGACTATAAATTTCGCCGTTATTGTTTCAAATATGTTCGGCAATCGTTCATCTTATTTTAAGAAACGTTTTACGTACTGTAGGAGGTTGTGTGTGTAAACACAAACATTGCCGTATTTTCGCTAAATGAACAACAAACATGTTGCCACCAACAGAAAAACGTAATTTTTTATAGAGGAAATACCTTTTTAAAGTTTATATCCAAATTATTTACAATAGATTTCGAACACGTATATTGTACAAATTCATTTTGTTCTATTGTAAATGTGCTTTTATTTTTGCATTTCAGTAAAGTTTAGTGAATAAATTGCAGTAACATCAAGAATTTTGGGAATTTTCTTCCGCCATTTTGTGCACTTCCGAGTACAGCCGAAGTCAGCCGAGCGCAAGCGCACGAGTTGGAGAGGTTACGTTTCGCCTTGTAAATACATATCTCATTGTTGTTACGTTTTCCGTTTAGATAGCAACAGTAATGTGAATTTTGTTAACAAGTGAAGTACACTATTTTTATTTTAAGGCCTATGAAACGTATTTATAAATTATTGCTGTAACAATGTCGTGGCCTTCAAAATCTGTTCACTCACATGAAGAATGCCTTGAAATAATAAAGGAGATAGAGAAATGTCCCGGTGAAAAGCATGCTGACATAGCCAAATGTCTCGGGTTGCCACCTTTGACGTTAAACTAGATAGTCGGTAATACAAATGAGCTATGACCACATTCAATACACACATATTTGAAGCAATTTTTCCTGTGGTGGACATTTTAAAAATAATTTTTGAGGTTATGTTTTTTTTTAAGTGGGGGGGGGGGGGGTTATGTGTTTCTCGCATGTTTCATTTTCTCGGATGCATAGTTTTTTTCTCATTGGTCCCTTGAAAAATGATGGATAGAGTTTTGACTGTAATATACCTTCACTAAACAAGAGTAACGTGGACTTTCATTTGGAATCATGTGTTTCTGTCAAGAAGTAGCATCATGTGAGTACTTCAACATTATAACTACATATTAAATTCAATTATTTATAAGTTTGAGAAGGGAAGGAAAATCTGTAAATTGTGAAATTTGGTGTTGTTTGATGGTATAAACGACTCATTTGTACAAATAGATTTAGGGAAACAATGATAGTTCAAAAGATAAGAGATTTGACTGCACATTATTATGATAATGGCCCTTTAGCACACTGACAGCATAACAAAGCTAGTTATTATAGTCAACTATCTTTAAAATTCTGTTATCCCTGATGCTGCGGCAACAATCTACATTTATACATATTTAAAAAGATGCTTACTGCATATAATAACTGTTAATAGTCACCTCTGTTCCCAGAAGCCAAATCCTTCGAGTTGATCTTCCTTCATGAGTTTTGGAGTCTCCCTACGACCGTCTACTAACACTATAGCATGATCACGCACTTTTCCTTTGATTCTGAGCACAGAGTGTTCCAGCACCTTCACTCCTTCTTTACGATACAGCACGAACCCATAGCTCTGGCCATTCCCATTGTTTATGTCCAGAAATTCCATGGTAATCAAATCTGTTGATTCAACGCGATCCTCTTCTGGCTGCAAAAAATACAAACATTCACAAATGTTTACAGTAGGCCTATTGCAGTTACTAATTTCATAATGTTGCGTGCCATGTTCCTGGAGGCCAGTGGTCGGCGGCTGTTTCGTAACACCTTGAGGGCTGGCCGATGACTCAAAGCCCGGGTGGCTCATAGTGGGAATCCCGCCGAACCTACGTCATAGATACCTGTCCCAACTGCATCTTAACCCTTCGAGGGCGGCTGACGTGACTGCAAGCACGTCCGAAACATGATGAAATA
>PNEQ01002893.1:2030-30656 GCA_003012365.1 Medauroidea extradentata | reverse complement strand
GGATTTGTATGTTTTGTGTATTCCAATATGGTGTTTGCAATAATATCTGGCTTCAACACTTTAGGCACCCACAGTGTCCAACGTTTCGTCGAGGATATTTGACATTACTCTTTCTCTTGCTGTACGATGAGGACATTCCTCCTTTTGTTCCTGTACAGTAAATATTCAGAGTAGAATTTTACAGTGACTATAGTCCTTTCGTTCTGTTTCAGTAGTGCAGCATATTCTACGGGATAGTAACTTGCTGTTTCTGTATTAAACTCATTTTTGACAAAACAGTGACATTCTCCCTTTTCTTCTTGTTGTCTTCATATATAAAACTTTAAATAAATACTCTTTGTTTACATGTGCCAACATTCTTGTTTATCAAATGTTGTTTGCTTTAGCAATTCTTATTGCTGTGTAGTGTAGAAAACCTGCCACCTAATGTGTAATAAAAGAATGTGACAGTTAATACCACATTGAAGATAAGGTATGTAAATGTTAGTTATACTTGCTTGACATTTTCTATAGCCATTGTTAGGAATGTTATCTGGTAATAACTGTGGTGTACCTTACTGGTTCACATTGTTCCAGAGAGTAGGGCAGGTAACCTTTATAGGTCACTTTTTAATTAGTCATTATGACTTTTGATACTGAAGAATTATGTGTGGATTTTATCTGTAATATTTTATATCACAGGATTTTGTCTTGCAAGTGCCATTGCAGATGTTTACATCTTCTCGTTTCTCCAGTTACTTTAGAAACAGGCCTAGAATGTTGGCATTCATGTATTTTTTTTTTTTTTTTTTTTTTTACAAAATTTCATTCCTCTCCCAATTTTGTAGAAATCAGGATGTCAATATTTCTTAAATGATAAAACTGTAGATATTTCTGTAGAATTTCTTTGTTTCATTTAGAACTACAAATGATTTTGCTGTCTTATTAGAAGCATTGTTTTTAATGTTTTCAGTTTTAAAGCTATATATTTTTAAGCAGACCTTAGTTAAATAGTTATTTGACCAAAATCTGCTGTCCTCAGTAAAAGTGTATGACTTATCCATTCACATAATTAATGTTTATTTGACTTTTATGTTATTACTACAAGTTTTAAAAAAAAAATCAGTATTTTCTTGACAGTGGCTCATCACTGATAAGGCTATGTAAAGTTGTGTCCCAGTTTGCTTAAAAACACTCTGTCAGGCTCTTCGGCATCTACCAGGGTTTATTTACGTATAGAAAGAACCTTTTGCAGACTTTGTAGGGAGGATTAAAACTCACTGTTATATATTTCAAAGGGAGGAAATTGAAACTGTACTTTTTTGACATTGACTATTTACTGTCCATTTTATTTAATAGCCATACAAGTGTCAGTAAGCTACATAAGAGCATTTGGTAGTATTTCGTCATTGATAAACACTTTCAATATTAAGTTAGATGCAGATGTAAGTTACATACTGTATTATCTTGTGTTGTACCAATTGATATTTTAGCAACACTCAGAAGCTCTGTTAAAAGAGTACCTTCTTTAAACTGAGACATAGCTTATTGCTTCGTGTTAGCTTATAGTTACAGCCAAATCGTAGTTTCAACAATACACAGGGTGTTCTAATATTCAATGGCTCAAGTAATAGGGAAGATGGAGACAAATACAAATATCTTTAGCCAAATAACCGTCTGTCGGAAACAAATAGTTTAGGAGTAATGAGTATTCAGGGGTATCTTGGTGTGATTGAGAAGACACCAATGGTAATTGTTTACGGTACTTTATTTTTTTGATCAATGTCACAATAAATGTTCAAAATTATCAGCATTAACCTCAGCGCAGAGCCGGTATCGACGTAGCAAGGAGTCCTGTGTTCGCTGGAAGATGCGTGGGGTGTGTTGTATGTACGTGGCCGCCACAAGAATCCATGCAACTAATTCCTCCAAGTTAACAGGGCTAAAATTTGCTTCAATTTTCATGTAGCCCCAGAGAAGGAAGTCCAATGAGGTGAGGTCTGGTGATCGAATGTGTGTAGGAGGTGCAAACACACAGCACAACCCATACAAATTACAACGAACAAGGGACACGCTGCTACATCGATACTGGCTCTGCGGTAAGGTTAAAGCTGCTAATTTTAATTGTTTATTGTGACATTGCTCAATAAATAAAGTACTGTAAACAATTGCTATTGGTGTCTTCTCAGTCGCTCCTGATACCCTGAATACTCATTACTACTAAACTGTTTGTTTCCGACACATGGTTGTCTGACAAAATAAATTTGTATTTGTCTCCTTCATCTTCCCTATTACTTTGGGCATGGCATTTTTGAACATTCTTTTTTATTTACTATCATCTGTACAGAATCATTAAAATAAATTAACAAATGCCTGATGAAAAATTAAAACCGTATACTTCCAAATAAATTGGTGAGTAGGCCTAGATAGTGTCTTTATTGTTGAAAATGATACACAATATTTCCACTTCTTGTATCTGTATATATAGCATATGTTTAACACGTATTGTAGCAGTCCTACGTGGAGCTCGAACATTTATGTGAAGCTCAATTGCTTTTAAGTAATTAGTGATAGAGATGAATTTTATTTTAAAAAAGGATAATACAAGGCATAGATAAATCTGTGAAGACATTAATGAAATACTAATTTTGTATGCTATTTGTAAATAATCACCAGACAAAAAAAAGCTCTCTGATTTAAGACATACAAACACACCATCATTCATCTTACCGCACTTCGTGCCACAAGCCCAGAAGCTCCCCAAACTAGGCCAGAGGAGGGGAAGTGCTGGACATTTTATTAGCAGCTTCCAAGTATGCTATGTATTGTTACTAATTAGGATTTAACCAAATATATATTTTTCAATAGCTTACTCGTCAATAATACAAGAAATGTTGCATTAAAAGTCGAAATAAAATTAAGATAATACGTAAATACAAGTCCAGTCTGACAAGATGTAATAAAGTTATACAGTTATGTTCAGTTATATTAAAACAAAAGAATATACTACCTATGTGTTCATGGACTGGGGTTCATAAATCTGAATATCAGCCTAAGTAGTAAAAAATTAGGCGACCATATTTTGTCTGAATAAACACGTATGGCATTTAACTATTTAACATTCTGTATTACTTTTATTTCAATGAAAAGGAAAATGTGTAGTGAACTGACAGTAGCACAATTTTTTCTTCACCTCCCATGAAATTGGCATCCTTTATTTAATTGTTTAGTGTAAATCACAAATGGCGTTTCTGCTGTATGAAAACATTATTTTTTAGATTTCCTCAACACTTTCCACAGATTGTTGGTGCCGAAATATGTTTTACAATTACAAACATAATTCAATTTCAGTTCAGTTTAATTGTTTATTGTCTAAGTAGACTAGAAATATATACAAGTTGTACATGTATTATAACACGTTGGACTCACATTTGGGAGGATCCAGGTTTGATCCCTGGCTCCGATCATCCTGATTTTGGTTTCCATGGTTTCCTGAAATTTCTCCAGGTGAATGCTGGGGTGGATTTTAACACATACCATGACTGACTCCTCTTCTATCAAGTAATGTGTCACTGTCTCTAATGACCTTGCTTTCAACGAGACGTTAAGCAGACTTGCGTACCTACGTACATGTAGTAGCTAAGTCGTCAGAACGTCTGTAGAATGTAGTCTATCTCACATTGTATTTCTGAGAAACTTGTTTGCATGACTTAATAAATCAGAACAACTTTCAAATTATCATAGTAGCTGCGCTGCATCTTTTTCAGTTTGAATTTTCCGAGGTGCCTTGCTTTTAGCAGTATCTTTGCCTACAGAATGTAGCCATTTCCAATTAACAAACAATGTACAAGTAAAAGCACGAACCTAACAAGAGAGTACTCACCATAGACTTGCGACACTAAGCAGACCAGAGTATCAAGGAAGTAAACATGGGATAAATTAGTATGTTCATGGACTGCAGACTACTAGTGCTAATTCATTTTACAGTCACTTATTTTCAATTGCTGTGAGAGTGACTTTAAACATTTACAAAAAGTAACTAGGATTTCTTGGTCAAGCGATAAATAGGACCATCACCAGAAGTTAGACACGTTAGGCGCTTATGATAACCATACTGGATATACTCAATATATTAATAGTTGATATTACTCTAAAATCTGGCAAGAATATCGTGCAAAAAATCTACTGGCCTACAAGGTCTCAATCTCGTCACTGGGTACTCTCTGGTCTACCCTGCACCCAAGAAATATCTCCCACCCCAGACAGCCCTGAAATTGAGAAAACTATCACATTTTCCACTACATTACTACTGAGGTTCTGAAAAATAACTGCAATAAAGTCAGGCAAACAAAATCAGTGATTATTCTGTGTATGCATGTATGTATGTGTGTGTGTGCACGTGTGCACGTTTTTGTTTGTGTGTGTTTTTGTTTGTGTGTCTGGCTGTGTGTATGTGTCTGTATGTGTGTCCAGGAGATGTGTATGTATAGTACATTGCTACAAAAACACCCCCCCCCCCCATTTACCCCATCCTAAATTTCAAGATTTTTTGTTTTGTTTTATTTAACAATGATAACTTTAAATAAATGGCAAATTGAGTTGTGACAATTCACTAAATTTTACTTGTTTTCAAATATCCTTAAATTATAAATTGTTTAAAAATAGATGTAGAAAATAGTCAAAGTACAGTATTAAATTTCTGTCAGTAGCGGATTTAGGCAGTATTAACAACTGATTCGACACTGCTACTAAAGTTAATAAATACTGGACATACAAGTTTACAATGGGCTGTCTCTCTCTTGAGGAAAGAAATGGGGTCCCATTTCTGGCAGTTATATCTGTTAGGATTTTTCTTGATCTCTCTTACAATGTTATATATATATATGTATGTAAAGTTGCCCCGACAAACGTTGTTTTGTCACATAAATAACTTATTGTGTGTGTGTGTGTAAGGATGTGGTATATAAGTCGAAGAGGTCTAATAGTAAAGAAATTAATAAATAATAATTCAGCAGCAACACCTGGTGGGGATTACTGGTATCAGCTTGTGGGGATAACTGATCAATTATCACTTACACAGTTATCGACTGGTTTCTAAAATTATTAAATTAAAAATATTTACTAAAGAATAGCACTTAGGAGCATAAAAAATAGATAAAAACCTATTCATAGACCTACAGAATGTGTATACAAAATTTCATTGAAATCGGTTAAGCCGTTTCGGAGTAGTATGGAAACAAACACTGTGACACGAGAATTATATATCGTTGGCTTACTTCTAGAACCTCGTAAGTCCAGATTTTCCAAATTTTGTATTCCATGTGAATTTGGTGCAAATTTTCATGGCGCTTCTAGTGTTAAAATCTGCTAAATCTACTGTGCATTAGCTTTTTTCTATGGTCAAATTAAAAAACCTCGTATCTATGGTGTGACGTGACTACGAAGATTTGCTTTTTGCTGTCTTGTAAAATTTTCTGAAATGTACCTACGAGGTTTTAGAAGTAAGCCAACGATATATATTTGTACAGTACACATTTAATTAATATAGGCAAAATTAACAAAATTTACCATTTTTAAGCATGTAATATATTTCTTACGCAAATACATTTTCAATGCAAATCAACAAAACAGCATTGTTTGTGAACAGTGTTAAAATTCTGAGTTAACAGAATATACTTGAAACACTAGTGGTGGAGTCCTAGAAAGATATTACAATGCTTTGTTATGACCGGACGTGAATTTGAGATTTGTAACGACGTGATATTGATATGAGTAACTTGTTAGGCCTTCTAAGGAGCCTTCTTTTCAGGGCCTGAAAAGTTATTCTCGAATCTTCAATAGTCTTGTCTATATACCACATGTGTACATTGTTGCGTAGAACTGCTTTGAAATGTATGTACGGCATGTCAACAAATCAGCACTTGTTTACAATTTTAAATAAGAGTTCAGGGTTCAATAAGAAATGGCTGTACTGATAAATTGTCAAACATAAACATATGCTAGTGTTAAAAGTGACTGTTATCTTTTAACACCAGTGATATCAATGAAAAAGTGCTAAGATTGTACAGCTGTGCATAATATTACAATGTACAGTGGAACCTCTACCCATTGTTTCTTATGGGACTGAAAAAACATTTCAATAGATGCAGCCATTCAATGGATGTCGTCTTGAGATGCAGACAGATAGAAAAAGGGACTATATAATATGGTCCATAGATACGGACGTTCAGCACATCTGGGTTCAGTACAAAGCAGTTCCACTGAATAGTGTCTATAATTAAGAATACATAACAATTTGTTATGCGTAATTACATTATGAAAAGTCATACTCGTCCACAACATCATCATCATCATCATCATCATCATCATCATCATCATCATCATCATCATCATAATCATTGCTCTATTCTCTGCAGACATTTGAATATATAGACAATATTTTCGTACTGCAGATGCCGTACTAGTACTTCGCATGTCCAGATTTCATGACCTGAGGGGAAAAGTTTACACTTTTGTACTTTTGAATATTTACATTTCTTCTATTCTCCATGCACCGTGTACATGCTTGTGAAATGGATGAGGAAATTGAATTTTTGATTAATTTTCCATTTACTTTTTTTAAAAGTGCTTGACAATAAGATTAAATAAGTGTTCACACCTGTCTAAGCTAATAGGTGGTCCTTTGCATACCTGGTCCACCTTGTCACTTTGCATGTGAATTGTGGACAGTCACTTATTTTAAACATCTGCAAGGGTATGATAATAGGCTCAACATTTTTCAGAACAATAACATTTTTTTTTGCAATTTAAATTTTTAAAAATATTACGTTAGATGTGTTATTATTTTAAAATATTTGTGAATGAGTTCACTCTTAATACATTTCCTTCTATTGTGTTTACTACCAATTAAAATCCAATCTGCTTTCAACAAGGTTCTTGATAACGCAGAATAATCGTGATATTTGGGAGTAAATGTTTTGCAGTGCATTTTTAGCGGGTTTGTTTCATATTGGGCTACTTTTTTTAAAAACTCAGCTTGTGAATATAATGGAATACATAAGATACTTGAAGACTGTTTTATTTGGGGACTGTGTGTGTGTGTGTGTGTGTGTGTGTGTGTGTGTGTGTGCGCGCAGCTAAACTGAGTGGCAGAGAGTGAACAGATGTGATGTGTGCTAGTTGTTCTAGTGCTCATAGTCTTGGTTGCGTGTTACAGGGTCCAGGCCCTGGAGCTGGCTCGAACCAGCCTGGGCAGCAGTTCTACACCACCCAGGGCATCATGCCTGGGTATCATCCCCCACACTTTGGCCACGGCAACCCCATGCAGCCAGGAGTGTTGAGCCACGTGCCTAGTCCAGGCCCTCCGCAAGGTATGTACGTCTACACAAGTTAACTCCTTGTTTACTGTAAATGTATAAGAGTATGCCAGTGTAGTAAACACTGAAGGCCCTCTCAACACTCATGATTAAAAAATGTGTTATTGTGCCTTTGGATGTTGAAGTGCTGTGACAGTCATACTGAGAAGTTATGAAAATATACAAATCAGTTAAATGTACAAACTGAATAGAGCTTAAAAGTAGCCTACAGTATCAGTGGTAGTAAAACATGACCTAACAGACAGTACACAATTTATAGGCGGTTCACAAACCGAGCACTTAACTAAGTCAGACTTTGTAAAAATCACTGGTTGTTACTGCACATTAACAATGGATGCTTTTCATTGTACGACTGGCGTCGTTACCAAAAAGTCCCACATCCTTATCGAATTACATCAGTCCAAAATTTTTATTAAATTAAGTCACTATTTTTGCATTTTACACATTTATAAACATTTTATAGAAGATAATTTAAGTTTATACTGATTGCACAGTTTATGTAATGTATGGCATTTGTAAACCAATATTGGCATTTAAGATTACTAACACGCATGCAGAAAGTAATCTTTCTGTTCGTCTGCACGCTGCTTTGCATTTTATAAAATTTTATTGTGTAGCAATTATAATGAAGAAGAACTAATTAAAGAAAGCAGTGTGTAAAATTTAATTAAAATTAATAAATCTCTTTATGACAATCAACAGATCTCTTCTGAGTATTGATAGTTATATCATTAAAACACTACATTATGAATAAAGGTACGTGAAAATTGCAAATTGTGATAAATGCAAAATATATGCGACATTTTGAGTTATTTGCGAAAATCTGCTAAATAAAGACTAATTTATGAAAAACCCCTAACTTTTGATTGACTTCAAAGATGTGTGCATAATTGTGACATACCGAACCCATTCACTATTTAATTTCAAGATAATTATTGCAGAAACTATTATAAGCATGCATTTATATAGCAATTACATGTTAATACTGTGATTACGTTAACAAAAATAAACACGCCATGTTAACATGCCTCCGTGCTCATTTTTCGATGTTCACTGTTTACAACATGGTGACATTCAGTTATAACGAGTCGTAAAATAACTTCGTGAACGGTGTAATGGGAAGTGTAGCAGAACTATCTCTCATTTTGCCTCTTGCGCTTCCATAAACACTTCTTTTCATTCTCTGTCTTCCTCTCAAAGTTACAATTACAAGCATTCGCAAAACTGCATCTGTTTCGCTTCACTTTTTTACATTGCTGCGCACTCGCGTTACCTGTAAACAGTGTAGATGCTGAGAGGTTTTTCAGCAACTATAACCTTGTACTTTCAGACAGAAGAACAGTGCTGCAAGAAGAAAGCTTGGAAACAGGTTCAGTGCTAAAATTTATTCAGTTAACCATTTTATTGGTTTTCTTATAAAGAAAACATTGCCCTTGCATGTTTGATAAATTTTGTATGTTTTTTTTTATAGAAAATTAACTTTTTGTATATTTTCTAACTTTTTCATTAAATATGCTACAAAATGCTACAAAATAATTTTCAAATTGCTATTTTCTCGTGCCTTTATATCATCATTAATTCAACAAATTAAAAAAAAAAAAATTAAATTGTGTTCACAAAGTCTCAAGGAATTTTAGGTTATGAACATTAGATTACAATTAAGTAACAAAACTCAGGATCAAATAGTTTTATTTTTTTTTTTTTGTTTCTTAAATTTAGAATATTGGTATATTCCTAAAGAAATTAGTAAATAAATACATTTGATTTAAAAAAAATTACTTTGGCGGTATCAACGTTGCAGATACTTTTCCTGAATTTAGGCAAGCATACCTGAGGTCCTCCAAGATGATACATAGAAGATGGCGTGGGCTTGGAGGTTAAGGAAACTGCCATCATGCCCCTAGTTGTATTTCACCCTACAGCTTCTCCATGCACACTCGGCGGTGTTATAGAAGCAAGTCGTGATGCTGGTCGAAACTAGGACCACTGAAACATTATATTAATATGGTCATGCTCTTGAGTTTCTACTGTTTTTTGCAATAATTATTTTTTTAAGCTTAAACGAGAGCAGATATCAAAAATCTGTCTGGCAGTTTTGTTTAAAATGGTTTTGCTGTGATAGCTTTTTTTTAAACTAAGAAATTACACAATTTAGACTAAAATTTCAACTAACCAGAATGTCTTTAATTACATGATTAGCTAAAACTGTTGTATTTACTGCCTCAAAAAAATCAGTCGGTATGGAGAAGACAATTTTAAACAAAACTGCCAAGACAGATTTTATATCTGCGCTCATTTAGATAAAAAAAAAGTAGACGTGTACAGTCACTAAAATTAATAAAAAATACAAAGTACGTTCTTATATCTAGTTTTATACAGCTTTTCTGTAACAGAAAATTTAAGGGGGTACAAATTATATGTTGTACCCCACACACAACATTTTTTTGGGGGAGGGGAGGGGTACAGTGTACACAACTGGCAGCGTGTTAGGAGAAAGTTTTTTTAATGAACACTATCAAATGTATCTACAATTGCTTTATCTATGAAGGGAAAAACATTTTAAACTCTGTTTTTTTTTATTTTTGTTTTTTAGATATCCTGCTTGGAAACATGGTTTTGGGGCACTCTAAAAATGGCCAAACACACCTTTTTTATACTGCTGTCACGTAAAACATACCAACTGAAATAGTAAGACTAAAATAGAGAAACAAGCACTACACACTTTTCAGAAATAAAAAAGTAGGGTCACCACTTTAGTCCCATAGAATACCACCAACAAACAAAACACCGCACATTGTTTTTGCGCTCTGGGCCTAAGCGTGATATGGTTGTTGACGTTCGAGCCGGTCTGCCTCTTGCCTACCTGTTGCCACACCTCAAACACAGTATCTAACACTTGCTGTATAAGGCTCTTAAGAGAGAGATTACTGTAATTGGTTTTAAAAGTTATTACTGAGAGCTTACTAGAAAGGAATATGTTTTGTGTGGTTACGTACTCAGTGCTTCTCCTTTATAGATGTATACAATTATGAATCATTGTATTTTACTCGAATGTTTAGTAAAATTATTTAAATTTAATAATTTAAAGAAAATAATGTATGTACTGATTTATAGTTTACTAATAGAAATGTTAGATAATATTGATTGTGAATTATTGCATTTGTAAACAGCATATTTTGCAATGTATACTTGTTAGCTGAGAGTGCTAATCTGTTTTGTAGGCCACTCCCCTCCCCCACATTCCTTCCATAAAGATGAGCGCACTCACCGCCAGTACATAAAACTGAAAAGGAAGTTGGAACAGAAGCAAAGAGGCGACAGCTTCAGTGTCAGTTCGCAAAGCAGTACTCCTCCCTTCTCTCCTCCAAAAGGTATGTTGTATTGGTGATATCTGTATTGTGTTGTGAGAATATAGAGAGAATAAATCTTTTGTTTCAATGAGTGAGAGAATGAATCCTGAAGTTTAACATTTAACAGCCTGGTTTTGTGCTCTAAGTAAGAAGCTACTTTTATGGTTGAGCAGTTGTAATTAGAGCAGTATTTGCGGTTCAGCATACCGAGTCTGGTATGTTACTGTAGACTTATTTTGAAGTAATTCAGCAAAATATATTTAGCTCAGTATCATTTGTTACTTGAAGGTTGATGCAGACTTCAGCTGGTGTTGAGATGGACTTAGTCAGGCATGCTGAACTTCTCCAGAATCCTGTTTGTGTTTGAAGTCTGGTTAATCCACAGTTTCCATTCTTTCTGGGCCCTGGTGATATCTATACCAAGGCAGTCCTTGATTTATTCTCTAGGTTTTTCATCTGGAATTCAATTTCTAATTTTTTCTGAACTAGCAACTGCAGGAGAAGTTCATTCGAAAAAATAATGAGGTCATCAACGTACACTTCACATAGGACAAGACTTCATCTTGTATGTTTATTTCAAACACATGGGTCTGATTTAAACTGTTGGAATCTCAATTCCATAAGAATGTGATGCAAGTGACTTAACCAGCATCTCTGCTTCAAACCATTCACTGCCTTTTTCAAATTACAAGGTGGCTTTTCGTCTAGTTCTTCTGGAGGTTGGACACATATACATATATTTTTTTTGTCTAGAGGACCACGGAGATAATTATTCATGATGTTGACAATACAAACATGTACCTCAGCAAGGAATACTTTGCAACAGGAGAAAATCATAATCAATCCCTAGTCTCTGACAACAGCACTTGACCACTAAGTGAGCTTTGTATTTATGCTCTTTGGTGAATGAGTTTTTTATTTTGATCAACCACCTTGACTTGATTGCATTAGTTCCTTCTGATAGATTGGTCCATTCGTAAGTCTAATTTTTTCTGACCAAGGTTAATTCTTCAACCATGGTCTCCTTCCATTTTGGAACTTGTGGACTTGCTGTTTCTTCCACTGATGTTAGTTCATTACTGTCTGGTACATAATTTGATGCAAAATCCAGGCCTTCTATCTTTATTGACATACGATCAGATCTTCTCAGCTGCTCGTCTTTAGAACTAGATGGTTCTCCTTCTCTTAAGCCGTGGACCAGTTCTTCATCTGAATCAGAAGCAGTGATGTCACTTTCTTGTTGCTGCATCAACTCTAGCACAGCTCCTTCAGTTTCATCAGCCAGGGTCTACACATACAAGGGCACGTGCAGGATGCAGTCAACCTCCATCTGTTTTTCAATAATTTTCTCATTACGGAAGATGGCATATCTATTGATGTTGACTTTCCGTGTGATTGAACTCATTAATCGGTAGCCCTTGGTATTGACACAATAGCCCACAGATATATTTTTCGTAGAGCAAGGGTCTCATTTTTTTCTCATTCAAGGTTTGCACCATGGCAATCACTACCAAACATACCAGACCTTAAAAGGAGTTTTAGCTTCCAGTCTCTCGTTTGGACGTCAGTTGTTGAGGTAAACAGATGTTAACACTGCATCAGCCCACTACGTATTCGGCAGCCCAACATCTTGGAGTAGACTACATTCTTTCTCAACTATTGTACGGTTGGCACTTTCAGCAACATTATTTTGCTGTGGTGAAACTCTTAGTTGATTTTGGTGCCTTATTCCTTTCAATTTTAGGAAATTAGAGAATTCATGTTTCACAAATTTAGTTACATTTTATCTAACTGATTCTTCACATGAGCACAATATTTTTTTAAGACCTGAGATACCTGGTCTTTGCTCTCCAGAAATTAAACATGAGTATACGTTGTGTGATCAACACAAAAATGTTGACTGCCTTCAATGGATGTAATTTAAATTGGTCAGCACAAATCTGTGTGTACCGATTCCAGGTGTTCTATGGCTCTAAATGCAATTTTCTTGCACGGCAGGTGACTGTTTGCGCAGAGTAAAAACTTCACAAGGCAACTTACTGATTTGCATATCTTACCATTAGGTATCATCATTAACAGGTTCATTCTCTTCCTGTTTAAGTGACCTAATCGACCATTCCATAAATCTTCACTGCCAGTAACAGCATATGCTCGTCCCATGCTACTATTTTGGGTTCTCTGCTGGTGTATACAATTGACTGTGGCTAAAGTTATCAATTCATTATCCGAGTTAAACATTTTTCCACCTGTTGCTTTGCAATTACCTGTATTCCCTTTACTTGTTATGTTATCAATGCTGTGGAGACTAGGTGTGACTTGTGGATCATAATGTACGTTGAATGCTTTGGTAACAGAGGTATTATTGTTGACTGACAACTCAATGTTAACATGTCCTACTGCTTCTGCGTCTAGAGATTCACTGTTTGCTGTAAATATTTTCACTTTGGAAACAGACGTGTCCAACTTGATTGCATTAAAACACCTGTGGGGTTGTTTGTTTTGCTTACCGCTGTGTTGTTTGGTGTGGTCACCAGGTCATGTCTCAATGTAAGCAGATCTGTTACTGTACAGAGCAGTACCTTAATTTGCAGATCTCGCTGGTCTTGTCCCTTTCTTTACACCTTGCAGCAGCTTTATCTTGATTGCATTGAATGTGATCGGAGTCCCGGAACTTTCCAGCCCCATGATCATGGGGTGGATTCTTCTGGAAGCCCGACCAATTGCGAAGTTCCAGTCCATTCTTCTGATACTGAAATATTAAACTTCATCTCTCGTAGACTTTGGATTGACGAGATTACTTGGTAGACATATTTTTCTACTGAATTGTAGTATCTAGGCTTGTCAACACTAGTTCCCTAACAAGCCTAATTTTCTGGTGGGAACAGAGTCTTCGAACAACATTTGTATTGTGTCCCATGCATCTTTGGCTGTTTACGCCTTTCTATGTGATGAATTTATTCTTTTTCTACCAATTAGGATATTTTAGACTGTGCCTTCGTATCCTTTCCTTTTGCATCTTGTGCCGTCATAATACCTTCCCTGGTTTAACAGGGCCTTCCTTCATGTGAAACGTTCATGATGTGCGTTTTTCCCGGCCACTTAACTTTCCCACAAAGGATAACGCATTAATGCATTAGACACCATTATCGTTGTACGAACTTTGGAAGACATGTGTTTATATTATTTTAAGTCATGCACTGAATAACTGCAACTTTGTGCTGATTGCTTGTCTCTGCCCATAACTTTTGTACAGTTATAGTGAAGTAATTCAGCAAACAATTATTAGTGTGGTGTTATTTAAAATGTTATTTAGAACATTATTCAAGTATGTGTCGATAACTCAAATGACCATAGGCAAAGGACTACAAAACTACATGCAACTTCAGTTACACATGAGTCGTTGCGATCACACTCGTAAAGTCTATGAAGTAGGTACTACTTGAATAATATAAGCCAGTCTCACTGACTGATCAAGCTCAATTTGTGTTATCTCAAAACAAATCACAAAGTACTGTCTGCCTGTATCCGGCGGGCATGTCCTACACACCCGTCAGGCCCAATCGTCCTTACTTTCCCCCCCTCTGCACTCAGCTGGCAATATACACAAAACAGTGGGGCGAGGCAACTAACCACTAATAAATTTACTTAAAGGCAGGGTTCAAAACAATTACATTTATTGACTAGAATACAAATTTAGTTTTGTTACACACTTCAACAGGAAAAGCCCAAAACGGCGTAATTTAAATTGATTATACAGGTACGTGGGTGAGTCGAATGGCACAGAATTAAATTGAAACACGGAAACGTTCCCCTCGCGGCCGAAATGGCACCTAGCACTAACAATATTAGGAAGAAAGCGAAATATTAGAGCAATAGCCTTGAAACAAATTAAAGTGAACAGACCAGAAACTTACCAAAATGTAAGGAAGAAATGCAGGCGCCATTGCCGGCCACGAGAGGAGTGGACCAACCTTCCGAAACGGAGAACGGAGGACGAATGCCTCGAGCTCGAGCAAACTCCGTCCAGCAGACGGCTGTGAAGAGGGGAGCTAGGGGAGGGAGGCACAAGAACAGCCAAAGACGGCCCGAAGGTAGACGAAGGTCGAGTCTCCTGGCGAGCACGAAGAGGGGAGGAGGAGGGCACATAACAAGTCCGTGGGAGCACTCGCACACGGCGCGCGGCTTACTTAAACGTAACTAACTTGATTAATCACAACCAGTCCATATGCAGATGGAGAAATATATAGCTTCTTGACGTAATACGTGGAGCTGGACGCCTGTCCAGTTCAACTCCTTCGCAGTTTGTTGTACTATAGGCCTCACAGACATCATGTCATGCCCACAGCGGAAGCAAAGCCGGCCACGACCAACAGTGCCACGCTGGCCCAGACTCCAATAAGCCGTGGTGATGACCCGGGATCGATCCTCCGGGTGCGCGCTGCCGTGGAGGCTCCCATCTCACAGAACCCCTTTGCTCCAGCCAGAGATGAAGATGAAAAATTCAGGTGCCTCATGCCACAGGGAAGGGAAAGAACACTCGAGCAGTCGACTGCACATGTAACATATTCATAAGAACGGTAATAATTCCAATATACATACCAACGACCAGCTTCAAGCTGACAACAACATTATATACATCCACTAGTGACAACAAAACTACTCTTGCACGTACCTATGAAATTATCAATATTATTATTAGCACCATTTTATACCATCTCACATTTAAGTAACAAAATACCGCCAATATACATAGATATATATAAAAAAAACTTCCTCTCCACATAGAGAAAAAAAAATATCCATAAATAAATTAACGAATATAAAATAAATAATACCCCGAGAACCTAGGAATACACATGTCTTAACTTATACAATGAGAGTATTATTATTGCATGCTTACATATGGCACTAAGAGCTCTGACCTTACAATACAAACGTCTTATAGTAGGCCTTATTTATTAATTCCCTGCGGGGCCTTGCTAGCAAGGTACGACACAAACACGCACAACGAACACCAACACGTAACACATAAACACACGACCGGCCGATCTAACAACGCACACAAACACAAAACAGTCGCCACCTCCGAAACACAAACACCAACTACTAGTACACTCACCCAAACCTACCCCTCAACACACCCGAAACGTAACTGCATTACAGCGGGAGTAGGAAAAGGTTCGCTGCACGTAGATTCCTGACGATCTTTTCTGAAGATCAGAGGCGCAAAGCCGACACCTTCATATGCCGACCAACAGGCTACAACAGACCTTAAAAACAAACCATTACTCACTGTCTTCATCGTCCCTAACAGCATGTTTTAAATGAGACACGCGAGCCTTACGGACTACGCACTCAGAAACCGGATCGGCAAGCAAGACGGTATTTGGCCCCAGCAGTTTGACCACGTCAAAAGGACCACTGAAACGCAACGATAGTTTACTCCCCCGATCGTCGGCACGGGAGGGAAGGGTAAACAATCTGCAGTACACAGACTGCCCTACCTGGAAATCGGAAGCCACTCTGCCGGCGTTATAACGCTCCCGCAAGCGACTGCGCTTGTCATACAGCTGCCGTAAGACATTTGCCACCATTAATTCTCTGTCAGCATCTGACATGGGCGCAGCTGGACTAGGAATGCCCCACACATTAAGTAACGGATGAAGGACATCTCGCCCCAATACAATTCTCGCAGGCGACTGTTTGGTGACACCATGAACAGCTGAGTTAAAACCTAAGTTGACCAGATCGAGGTCCTCATCCCAATGAGCTCGCTGCGAGTGGTACAGTGCCGAGAGAGTGCACTTCAGGTTTCGGTTGAACCGCTCCACCCTGTTTCCGCATGGAAAGTACGGACTCGAGGTGAACCGGGATACACCCCACCGGAAGCACATATCCCGAAACTCCACTGACATGAAATAGGCGGCGTTGTCTGTGACCAGATTGACCGGCGGACCAAATACAGACCACACACGGTCAGACAACACCCGCACGATCTCGCTGCTCTTAATTGACCTCAAAGCGATGAGGACAACGAAACTGGAAAACACATCCAGCAAGATCACGATATACATGTGTCTCTTAGCGGACCGGACCAAAGGTCCAAACACATCGCAATGGATGACTTCCCAACTATAAGACACCTGATCGACGGTGTACAACCCGACCTTTGAATTCTGCATGGGCTTAGCGCGCATACATAATTCGCACTTGCGTACATGTTCCCGGACATCCTTAGCCACAGAAGGCCAGTAGAATAGGCCGCACAATTTCTTCAACATGCCTTGCCGTCCCAAATGACCTCCAAACGGGGAATCGTGGTAATACACTAATAGTTCTGCCCGACAACGTTCGGGGATGAACAAACGCTTCAGCCGCCATCGACGACCTACATGATGTAACAGACCGTCGATGATGACATACGGGACATCCTCGCCGCGTTGAATGTCTCTGACAAGCCTTTGACACTCAGCATCCTCGCCCTGCGCATCACGTAAACGCACGTGGAAACCTTTGCTAGTGGTAAAGGTCGCACTCAGCATCGCTGGAGAAGATAAGCCTGAAGGCTCAACTTCGTAATCATCCGGATCGTACATTCGAGGCAACACTTCTGCAGCTGAGTTGCTCGAACCTGGAACGTGCTGAATAACGAATCGATACCTCATTAATCGAAAAGCCCAGCTGCCTAATTTTCCGAAATCGTTTGAGTGACTCAGCAACCACGAAACCGCCTGGTTATCTGTGCACAAGTCAAACTCAACACCACTAAGGAAAGTATCAAACTTGGCTGTTCCCCACACGTACGCCAAAGCCTCCTTTTCAAAGGAGCTGAGACGTCGCTCGCCATCCGAAAGTGTGCGACTCTCAAAGCCAACGGGGCACAGCGTTCCATCCCTCCATTGACTCAGAGAGGCACCTAGGGCTAAACTAGAGGCATCCACGTGCAAGATGAAATGTAGATCAAAATCGGCCATGTACAGGGCAGGAGCATTGGCTAAGGCTTCCTTTAGCTTTCGAAAGCTATCCTGCTGTTCGTTTCCCCAAACAAAATCTGCATTTTTATGTTTCAAGATTTAGGGGCGCAGCTAATTCGGAAAAATGAGGGATAAAATGGGAATAGTAACCCAACAGACCCAAGAACCGTGACACACCACGCACGCTCTTCGGCTTCGGAAATCCACTACCGGGCGAACACGCTCCGGATCCATTAACAATTTCCCTTCCGAAACAATGTACCCCAAGAAATGGATGGACGGTGCGGCCCAGGTGACCTTGGCCGGATTAACGGTAAGTCCAGCGCCGCGCAAACGATCAAGCACTAGGCGCAAGTGACCCAAGTGATCAGTCAAGTTGGAACTATACACAATAATATTGTCTATATAAATATAGACGCACCGGAACTTCAAGTCAGCCAGGACATGATCTAATACCCTAGATAATGCCTGCGTCCCGAACTTCGCTCCCATTGGGGTACGAGTGAATTCGAACTGCGCCCACGGGGTGCGGAATGCCGTGTATTTCCGGCAGTCTGGGTGTAGTAGACATTGGTGGAAACTGGCATTCAAGTCGATCACAGAGTATACACGAGCTTTGCCCAAATCCTGCAAAGCGGCATCGACAGTCGGCGCTGGGAAGGGATCCAAGTAAATCTTGGCATTCACCTTAGACATATTTTGTCACAATCTGGTGACCTCCGTCCTTCTTCTTTACCAAAAACGCCGGACTGGCATAGTCCGAAGTTGAAGGTGGTATGACTCCTTCACGCAACAACTTATCAATGATGTCCCGCATAATTGTCAACTTAGGGGGACTGTACGTGTAAAATGGTACACGAACTGGAACGTCATCCACAACCGAAAATTTATACGGCATGACGTCACACCGGCCCATACATGTCCTGATCACGTCAGAGTAGTCGTGGAGAACACGATCTATGCTATCATTTTGTACAGAACTACCCATCGCCAAACGTCCTAACCAAGCCGAACCGGATGTAGCCGTGGAATGCAAGGGGCAAGGAGAATTAGGCGCAAACTTAAACACCAGCTGTCGACCATGGACATCGACCACACCTTGCGCTCGAAACAAAAAATCAACACCTAGCACCACATCAGCAATTAAACCAGGTACTAGCCAGAACCGATGCGTCCAAGAAAACCGGTTGATCTTGATATGTAACATTACTGAACGACGACATTCGACTATTTGACCTGTTGCCACACACACTTGGAGTGCAGATGTGTCCTCCAGTCTGGAAACTACACGCGGATCCTTACGCAACAACACCTCCCAAAACTGATCTCGAAGAAAACAGTGAGAAGCCCCTGTATCTAACAGGGCTGCACGTGACAGCCTGTACAATGACACGGAGACAAAGGAGTCATGACGCGTCACAGAAGAAACAACACGCCGCACGTGCTTGACGCGCAAAGGGGCAGCGTGAGTCAGTTTCCCGAACACTGCGCCCGAACATGCCCGCGCCTGCCACAACAGAAACATGCCCGCGACCCAGGGCTTACACGAGGAAGCCGACAGTCGGCCAGTAAATGACCCCTCTCATTGCAATTAGCGCACCTGGAACTTGCAGGGCCCTGAGGCCGCACTCTGTCAGTAACGATATTACTGGCCGGAAAACGACTCGTCGATTCATTCACAGTATTCCCCTGTTTACCGCTACACGGAATGGCAACGAAACTGCGGTCTCTATTTGAATTCGACAAGACTTGGCCTCGCCCACGGTCTAACTGTCTGCTATCAACGCCCCCTGACGCCCGACCGACTGCATCAACAACACCACAGGTGCTGCCAACTCCAGTCATAACAGAAAGGGTTGCCAATTTTACCTGACGGTAAAATTCAGTCTCTATGGCCATCTGACGAGCGACCTCAAGGGCCAACTGACGCAATCCTTCAGCGTTCGTAGGCATAGGCTGCATAAAACGATGCGCACGAGCACTGGGCGACCAGCGATCCACAATGCCCTGTACCAACTTTGGTTCCGCCCGTTTTAAATTCATGTCTCGGGCACAATTCAAAACGTCGCTAACGTATACCGACACTGATTCACCAGGTCTTTAGAATCTGTCGATATAACGGCGCTTTGACGCCGACCACCCAGAAAGCCCCCCTGCACTCTCTAACAAATGTGTCTTAAATGTCTCGTAGCAAACCGCCGAAGCAGTAACATGCGCCAACACACTCGAGGCGGGTTCAGGTAAACAAGTCGACAAACAAGTAAAAAAAAACTCCTCACGGTTCGCACAACGTAAGCCATAATAAACAGCATCGGCAGCCAATAGAAAACGCACGGCCGAGTTGGGATCTACAACCGTCAGCAGTGGAATGGAGTTTACCCTCTCCATAACAATCGTCTGTCGAGCTGACACAGGCCCGTCGTCGACGTCAACCAAACCACCCATATGAACATTATTAACAACCCTTCATGAATTAATGTATGTCATGGCTCGCAACCGCAATGCAGTGACATTTTCACTTCTGTCAAATTCTACGCCTGCACTCGTTAAATAATTGCAAAGCTGCAAATAATCGTACTGTAGCACGAAATCGGGTACTCCAACTGTAACCATAACCGTAAAATAGGGCGAGAACCAAAGAGTCAAATATGAACAAAGCGAAACCTCCGCAAATAAACTACTACAGCCAGTGCCCCGACACCCACTAATGTTAACCACCATTTGCGCACAACTGATTAAACTACAACGCAATCCGCTTAGGCGTAACAGCACCCAGCAGAGTCGCGCAGGAAAATTAAGCCAGTCTCACTGACTGACCAAGCTCAATTTGTGTTATCTCAAAACAAATCACAAAGTGCTGTCTGCCTGTATCCGGCGGGCATGTCCTACACACCCATCAGGCCCAATCGTCCTTACTTTCCCCCCTCTGCACTCAGCTGGCAACATACATAAAACAGTGGGGCGAGGCAACTAACCACTAATAAATTTACTTAAAGGCACGGTTCAAAACAATTATGTTTATTGACTAGAATACAAATTTAGTTTTGTTACACACTTCAACAGGAAAATCCCAAAACGGCGTAATTTAAATTGATTATACAGGTACGTGGGTGAGTCGAATGGCACAGAATTAAATTGAAACGTGGAAACGTTCCCCTCGTGGCCGAAATGGCACCTAGCACTAACAATATTAGGAAGAAAGCGAAATATTAGCGCAAAAACTTTGAAACAAATTAAAGTGAACAGACCAGAAACTTACCAAAACGTAAGGAAGAAACGCAGGTGCCATTGCCGGCCACGAGAGGAGCGGACCAACCTTCCGAAACGGAGAACGGAGGACGACTGCCTCGAGCTCGAGCAAACTCCGCCCAGCAGACGGCTGTGAAGAGGGGAGATAGGGGAGGGAGGCACGAGAACAGCCGGAGACGGCCGAAGGTAGACGAAGGTCGAGTCTCCTGGCGAGCACGAAGAGGGGAGGAGGAGGGCACATCACAAGTCTGTGGGAGCACTCACACACGGCGCGCGGCTTATTTAAACGTAACTAACTTGATTAATCACAACCAGTCCATATGCAGATGGAGAAATATATAGCTTCTTGACGTAATACGTGGAGCTGGATGCCTGTCCAGTTCAAATATGTAGGGCTACATACCGTACAAGCTATTTACATGTTAACAGTTACTAAATAAAGTTATTTAATGAATTCTCATGTTTATAAATAAAGAAAATTTTTCATTTATAGGGAAACATTGCAAATTCACTTTTATAGACAAAAATGTTGTGAACCAGATATTTAAATGCATGATACCAAATTTACACACATAATATATTTTTTACTTTTTGGTCGAGGATTGATACAAAACAATGAAACTTTATACATCATGAAACGTTCAGTGCAGTAGACATCATCAAAATAAAAAGTATGTAGACAGAATTTTGGCATCTAAAAATTAAATCTTGAGGATTCAAATGAAGCCATATCTCTAAGATTTTTAAAGGTTAAATAATAGTAAATATTAAGAGGTTTGCAACTACAGCAGCAAACATAAATATCTGACAGAGAAACAACCTGAAAGTACAACTAAATGACAAGCATCCATTGTATGGTCGTTTTGTCATGCAAAAATCAAAATAATATCTTGGGGCAGAAAGATATTGCAGTAACTTTTCTGAAGGTGAACACACATTCACAAGAAGTTGATGGGCCATTTTGTTCACATTAGGAAAACAATATAAACAACGCTATTCCTCATATGTATGTCACCTCTCCACTGTACATATACACAACAGTTGTGGTAGAGACAAATTGCACTTGTATCAGTTTTTTAGTGAATCTGCTGCAGTGTCTGCTGTTTTGCAGAAATGGTGAATGGCCTACGGCGGAGTAAGGACAGAGGTGCAGGGTTGTCGGACGAAGGGGACGAGAGCAGCAGTTTGCAGGATGAAGAGGAAGATGAAGCACACCTCATTGCTGAGGTGTTGTCTACGGTCAAGTCCCCGTTGGTGAGCCGAGCTACGAACCTCTCATACTTCATTTATTAAAAGTACTGATAGTTGTTACCAGCATGAAAAATTTAATTTTTTTAATTCACACACATGTTTATTTACAACCATAATAGGTTCATAACGAGTAGTATTTTGTATACCTCATAAAACATAAGCAATCGTCTAAAAGGCTTTCATAATTACGAATTTTTACTTCTTAAAATGAATCAGTGCCGATAAATGTGTGACCAGGACACTGGTTGGGAAGGGGCAGTATTTTTGTGGGGTGGATTTCAAATTTCATATGCATAACATGTATTTTTCTAAAGTATGTACTTGAACTGACTAGATGTAAAATTTGTAAAATTCTTCGTTTAATACCCGAGAGTTGAATTCACAGAAAAGTCTTTTCTAGAGATTACGTAAAGTACAGAATTTTTTTCTTTTCATTATTCTAAAGATTGTGAACAAAACAAGTTTCTTTTAATATTTTTTGTAGATGTTTTAATAGCTTAAATTATGAATTCTCCTGTTTAACTGAAAAAGGGGGCCATTTGCCTTCTTTAACTGTACCCTTATGTCACAGAATGTTGTTAGTTATAAGAACATAACTTACAGAGCAGATATGTTTTGTATGAATGAATTATATTGTAATTGGGAGGGTTTCTGCGGCAGATTGCAGAGCTGAACTCTCGTACAGCGCTGCTGCAGTGGGCTCCGCCAGCTCTTGAGACGAAGAACCAGGAGCTGATGGTATCAGAGAGTGATTTGCGTTATGAGGTGCTGCTCAGTGATAAAGGCAAGGAGGGAAAGTACAAGTCCATCTACAATGGCATCGCTCTTTCTTGCAGGTAAATGTTTTGGAAGGCTTGCAACACACTAAATTGTATGCTGAATTCTTAGTTCTGTCGTGTAATTTGTAGGAGAAACCAAATGAGACAGTGCTCATATTTGGGACAGTGCAAGTTTTATTCCTGGTCTGACCATTCAGATTTGAGTTTCCTGTTCAGTTTTGAAATTATTCCCACCATTTATGGAGTGGCTTTTCAGTACAGGTCATGGCGGCTTCATTCTCGCTAAATTGTTCCAGGAAGTGTTAAACTGTGGACATGCATAGAAAGCCTTCAGTTTGTTGTGTCTACATTTGTAGTTACAGTCTTGAAGCCACTTGATTCATCCCATGAGATACTGCAATTGTGTAGTGTCCTTTTATCTATAGTTATTAATGCAAAATTTCAAGTACACGTAAATTTTTGCTTTGATGCAGTAGTTATCAGTAGTATCTGGTGGGTTTTGGTATCAGTAAGAAGTTGAAACGTTGTTTGGTTTGGACAGGATCCAGGACCTACGGCCAGGCACCGAGTATTCAGTGTGCGTCCAGGTGCACCTGGACGAGTTCCATGGCTCGGCGTCAGAGCCGGTGACATTCATGACACCGCCCTGCGAGCCAGACCCGCCACAGGTACCCAAAGTGATACAGCGCAACAAGACGAGCCTGCAGCTGCGCTGGAATGCCCCAGTGGACAATGGCTCGCACATCACTCAGTACGTGCTGGAGTGTGACGACGGTAGTGGTTGGGTTGAGGTGCACAAGACCAAGGGCAAACAGCACAACCTCACAAAACTGCAACCTGCCACTTGTTACAAGTTCCGCCTCGCTGCTGTTAACGACTGTGGCCGCAGGTTTGTCTTCCCCCTAAATTAAAGCCATTCAAATTACAACATTAAATTTTAGGTTTTGGGAATATTGTATTATTTTGTGACATGACATAAATGGTAGCTTGATAACAGATACGCCATAGTACGAAACATTACATTTGTCATGTTTTAAAGTGTAAATGGTACCGTAATTACTCATACAATTTGCACCATAATGTAATTTGCACAGCCTAACCTTATGTCATCTTTTGGTTAGTTAAAAAAACAGCATAATTTGCGCTGCAGGTTTTTCGTGCGGCAGGTGATGAAATATGCTAGCAGTGTCACTTGTTTTGGCAGCCTACTTCATCGCAACATGTGCATTGTTTATAGACTTACTTGCATGCACCAGCCAAGTCATGGTCATGAGCATTATGGCTCAGGGGCGAGAGAGGGAAGGTTGAAGGTTGATTATTTGTAGCAGCTGTGTGTGTGTGTATGTGTGCATGCGTGTGTGTGTTTTATGTGTGTGTTTGTGTGTGTGGGTTTGTGTGTGTTTGTGTGGGTTTGTGTGTGTGGGTTTGTATGGGTTTGTGTGTGTTCGTGTGTGTGTTTTTGTGTGTGTGTTCCTCAGGTTTGAAAAATTTCAGACTTGTTCTCAGGTTTCTTCGTATACTTGTGCATCACTACCAGCCAGCCCACTCCTTGTATCTTCCATGCCTATGGTATCTACTGTTTGGAAATATTCATGCTTGTCTCGACAATGAGTGAGGCAGAGTGGAGTGTTTACAGCAGCATTTTACATCTTGCATGTAGTGCATGTTGCAGAGCAGTATATTTCCCACAACGATATCCTGGGTGTGCCCCGAACCTACTCAACCACTTCCGAAATGATTTATTTTAACATCTTGAAATGACAATGAAATCTATGGTAACTTAATAATCTAGTGTTCTAAATTGAATTGCTATGTATGCTACGAATCTGGAACAGGTTAGCAGCCATTATTTTGTTTACATGAGAGGCTGTGACAGAAAGAATTTTGTTTTTGAAAGACCTAACATTGAAACAAATGTTTATTTTATTAGTCTTTACGTAGTCTGGCTTTCTGTTTTAGTTACGGTACTGTTGTTCTTTTCACATACCTACAAAAATTATACAGTATGCTAAAATGTAGATACGAAGTGTGGGGAGATATTTCACTTTTCTTTTAAGGTATTGACAGTGTCTTCATAAATGGTGTTACTTTATTTCCAAATGATAGTGTTTTCTGATATGCAGAATAAAAGTTTTGGGAGAAAAGAAAGAAAGAGTAAGTCATTTACATTATGAAATAATATTATTTGGCAGGTGTAACATTGAATAAAATTGCTACATTAACACTAATTGGTACTTGAAACAGTATTGGGAAAAGAAAGTTGGAGTATGGTGTCCTCAACCAGTCCTGTCTATTTATAGCTAACATGACTGCAAATCATACATTAGAGTCATGGTGTGTGTGTCTTTTATGGTATTTTATGTGGAAGAGTCAGTCGTTCATGGACAATATTTGCTGTTTAGCTAGTTTGTCTGAAGTGTGTCAAGAACTGTGTTAGATTCATCATTCACCATATTGACCAGTATTGGGAGCAGATTTTACCTTCACAATTTCCTCTAGCTTGGCTTTGGCGTAACAAAATTAAAAACTCTTTGGATTGGCTGTATGAGAGAACTCCCTAGGGGGCTGAATAATTAGTCACTCTCCTGAAGTTTCCATGACACTAAATGGGTTTGATAGGGTCAGCTGTGAGAGTATCCTCTCAATCTATCAACCTAACTGATACAACAACCTTCCAAACACAAAACTGTGGTAAGTATTTCCGCCTACATGACAATCCTCTCTTAAGTCTCTTTTGCATTGCTCAAATAAAACTTATACCTAGGCCAGTTTGTTTAGGCTGTACCTAATCAAGGTCAACATCTCCCAAATCCCATACTATATCCTCAAATGATCTCGCATAGTCCTCGTTGAAATTTATGTCTTTTACGTGATTCAGATTGGTTGCATATAGACTTTATTACAAGAGGGCCAAACCAGCCCATTGCAAAATAATATCTCCACTTAGTAAAAATTATGTTGTGCTCCTACTAACTGAAAGCGTAAGTCCAAAGCCCCACTTTGTGGTCAGGCCTGGATAACTCTCTACTCAAGTCATCAATGCAAACTGCTTGTCTCTTAATTTTGGGAATGTAGGTTGCTGCTGTTACATATTTATTTACGTTCAGTGGTGATAGGAGAAGTAACATCTTTTTGATAAATCTTTTTTCACTTTCTACTCCATCCATTTCTTTTTTGGACTGCCAAGAACTTTTTGAAGTATATAATTTTTTGGAGGAGATTCCATTTTTCATTCTCTACAGTATATAATTAGTATTGTGCAAGATATTATAAAAAATTTTGATAAGAGATTTAATACAGAATTTCACTTACGTAAATTCTCATTTCACTTAACTTAAATTCTCGGAAACCACCAAAGCATCCCGTTTTTCTCACTAATCCACATGACTTTCTTTGTATCTGTATTGAGAAAATTGTTTTAAATGGTTTACGAATCTTTGCACGTGAAATGTGAAATACAAATTTTCTGAATTTGAGGTGTGATTCTTTACCAAAGAAAGTAATATTTGACATCTGCATGGTAAGGGACATACACACATATACAGTAAAACATTTTTTAATGAAAATTAATTTACATATGTATATATTAAAATGAAGTGTTGTGTTTGCAACAGTGCATTTTCGGATGTGGTGCTGACGTCTACAGCTGGTATCCCACCAGAGATGCCATCCCCTCCAGTTCTGAAAGAGGCGACTGTTACCAGTCTTCACTTGGCGTGGCAGAAGCGTCCATCTGATGAGGATTTTACTCTGCAAATGGACGACAAAGTGTCAGGTCATGGTTTCCTACCCATTTACAATGGCAAGGAAACTCATTACAAGCACCATGGTCTTCGCAGGCACTCAGAGTATAAGTTCAGGGTGAGCTCACAATTCATGTATTATTAAACTGTGCTGTTATCGCATTGTATGTATATTATATCATTGTTTTTAGCCGCTTTCATAAGTTATATACAGTAAAATGGGGTGAATAGAAACACAATTTTAGAGTTAAATTTTCAGTACAAAATATGTTTTAAAAACTGTGGTTTGTGACTACGCCCTTTTTCAAACAGTGGTTTTATTTTAATATTAATAAAAGCAGTAAATGTGAGGTAGGAATATTTCGTAATTTTTTTTTTCTATTCATCCCATTGTACGATACATAGTCTATTTACACAAATGTATGATGATAGGATGTTTAAAATTTCCAAAGAATTTTGGGATTGTCTTATTTTCGCATAGCAAAAGAATTTATTTTTGCGTAACATTAAAATTTTGGGGCTATTATTTATGCATGATTATTTTTGCGTGTAAAATAGTAGACTGTGGTTTCTTGGGAAAGGCTTATTATTCATGAAAACTCAAGTTTACTAAGTATTAAAAGCAAAAGTAACACAAACACAACCAAAAGTAAGGTTAACTTAATTCTCAGTCACCATTTCTTCTGGTAGACCATGTCAGTGGTCTTTGATGCGGGTGGGTTTGTATTTGTAACTACGAAAATAATTCATAAAACAGCTGTTAAAGTGTTGGTACATATAGCAAGTATGCATAAACATCAGTGCATCAAAATTCACCACACATGGCAGTCTACACCTTTTTTGATGTTTGCATTTGCTTTGCGAAATTGTGGACGGTAATCTAGGGTGTGTTATACTACACTCGTGCACGCATGGGGCTTGTTCCGTTATGTGCACAAGTGAACTCTATACACTTTCTTCTTTTACTGCGATGGTCAACATAGTCATATTTAGAGTTGTTCCGATACCGATACTTAGTATCGGTATCGGCCGATACTTCGGCTTTTTTACATGTATCTGTATCGGGCATGGTATCAGTAAACTATCATTTCAAACAGAAACGTAGCTGGTGCGATAAGGAATGAAGCGAGAGCGACTATCTCACGTTTCTTTTATCTTCATTTCTTGCCGACGCGGCAACAATAACTACGCAGCTGGCTGGAATGGGCTAGCGACCTTGGCTGAGGGAGAAAACCTCTTCAGATTTTTTAAAACAAAAACGAATCATTCATCATGCCACTACATATTAAAATTTCGCTTCAAATAACGAAATTCCGTGATGGTTAGCTAAACAATTCGTTTTGCATATACAAGTTTACTTTGGTACTACATCTCGCAGTTTCACTGAAAACTTTTCAGTGATAAAAAAAAAGGTAATGGTTCTCGAACACGCGGCGGCGACTGCTGTGTGTAAACTATCGTCTCGCGGCGGCGATGAGAACTACTAAATTGTGAACAGTTCCTCTGACATCTCGTGGCGGCAATGAGAACTATTCCGTGAACAGTCCTTCCGACATCTCGCGGCAGCGATGAGAACTACCTGTTCCGGGAACAAAAACAAGTGATGCGATCAATATATTTTCGCGCATCGCGCACGAGGAAAACAAACAGTCAGGCACATTCTTGTCAGCTTTTCGCCGCTTTAGTTTATTGTGGTTTTGCGAGTGTTTTATGGTGCTATTACTCAAGTGTTTTGGTTATAATTGTGTTATGTTTTAAAATGCTTTAAAAATAAAATGTCTAGTGTGTGGCAATATTTCTCAAAAGACTTGAACGACATTAGTAAAGCAAAATGTACTCGGTGTGGAAAAGTTGTGTCTCGGGGAGGGAAAGATAAAAGTACTTTTACCACGTCTAATCTGCTCAAGCATCTGAAACATTGTGAT